>JASSUY010015200.1:0-18141 GCA_032466535.1 Forpus xanthops
TTCCCTGGGCAACCCATTCCAGTGCCTCACCACCTGCACAGTAAAGAATTTCTTCCTCAGATCCAATCGAAACTTCCGGTTAAAGTTTGAATCCATTACCCCTTGTCCTCTCACCACAGTCGCTCATGAAGAGTCCCTCCCCAGCATTCTCTCATATTCATTCCCTTGAGCTTGCAGTAGCAGAGCACTGAGTTACAAGTAGCTGTTTCTACAGCACGAATGCAACATGTTAGCAAACCAGATCTCCATTTCGGTTTTGCAACTGAACTGAGACAACCTAAAACTATTGTGTGTTTAATATTGGCAATTAAACGATGGCAGGAGAAAAATATCATCATGTCATTTAATTGCAGTCTCACGTGTAACTCCACCTCTTGCATGCCCATCTGTTAACAAGTCTAGCCCTCTGCTGTCTCTATACAGTCAGTTACAAACAGTAACACTACTTAAGAAGCTTCTCCATTTTCTTACCCAAGGACTCCCAAAATTCCTATTTTGTATACAAAGACGCTTTTTGTCTGAATTTAAAAGCAAATCATGTCCTTTAAATACTTTTACTCTGTTCTGCATTAACCATATTTCTTACAGATAGACCCGTGTTTCTGTGCTTGACAGTTTTGAACCCTTCTTGCTCTTTTCCACAATTTTCTTTTGGCAAAGAGATCAATTTCCTTACCTGTATTTGCTCCTAAGTGCATCTGCAAGATGTTATAATATACTTGGTTCGTTTAAAATACCTTCAGGAAAGATACATACAAACCATGGACGTAATTCCCTTGGGTTAAGTTATGCTAACAATTCTGGTAATAACATTACCATTTTAAATTAAACTAACTATGGCTTAAGTGCAGTACATTTAAGTATCAACAAGCCAAAAAAATAACATGAATACATGATCACAAAATGGAACTGATTTGTAAGAAGAAATAAACTGTTTAAATTCAGTTATTTTACTGCATCATAAGCAAATCCTACAGTATATCAAAAATACTGTACTATACCTAAAGCACTCATTGGAACAAGACAACAGCACAGTGATTTACACAAAATAGTTTTTGGCAACACCAGAATTACAAAACGAGGGGAAAACAGATCTTGATTATTAATAAGGTGAGATTTATTATGCAAAATGTTGCTTTAATTCTTGGTGACATTTGATCTTCTTTAGTTAGCCAAATCATTTCTTCAATAGGACAAGCACCAAGTCCGCTCTGTAACAACAAGCATTACCTTAACAAAATTGCATGTTTTCTTAACAAAACTGTACTACATAGCTTTAAAGAAATCATGTCACAGTAGAACTGATTTTAGTAACCTAACACCCTGTGCTCAGTGTTTTGATTCTGGACAAACTGCAGTTCTCAAACAACTGCTTAAAAACTGTGTTTGGCATTGCTAATATTTTAAGGATTACAGGGCTAAAAGTAGAAGTAGTGGATTTATCTTTTACAGCTTTTTTTACATTGGTGGGAGAAAGGACAATGCTTTCCCACTCAATACTAATCTTGGTTTTGTTGCTCTTTCTCCATGGGTAATACCATATCCTACACCTCATGCTTATTTTCCCAAAGCAAGTGGCCTATTTCCATTTCAGAAAGTTCTATTTATATCTCTTACCTTTATACGGTCTCAGATACTTCATACTGACCCAGCCCCTCGTAGGACTGTCATCAAAAAACTGCACATGGACGCGAGTGGATTTCCCTTTTCCTCTGACTATTGTTCTTTCAATTGGATGGTTGTATATGAGGCATGGCCACCAAGGATAACCTTCCATCTTGGCCCAGACCAGGTCACCAGGTGAATACCCACAGGAGACACTGCAGAGACAACAGATGTGTAACATAAAAAAACATAAACACCTAAACCAACTCTCTTCATAAACATAACTGCACGCTGCTTTTGAGCAGCTTGTCCTCTAGACATCTTGGAGGGCTCCCATGTGGTACAACCTGGATTATACAGTCTTCCTATACCACCACCAAACAACTTTTTGGATTTACTCCTCCAAGTTCTACTGGATCCCCACTGAGACAGACCTTCACAGTCACAGACGATTGGCTGAGCTTGGAAGGCACCTCTGGAGGTCTTCTTGGCCAACCCCCCTGCTCAAGCTGGGCCACCTAGAGCCATGTGTAACCAGATTCTTAGTGTCTGTTACCCCTTCTTAAGGGAAGCAGACTTAAGGGTGGGGGAGAGAGCAACTGGGTCCAACCAGACACTGAACCAAAAGACTGCAGACTATGTATTATGAATCACAAGCCTACATGACAAGTTTTCCTACAGAGACTAATTCTCAAGAGGGCACCTAAATGAAATTAGTGTGATGTAATAAAAACCCTGAAGCTACAAAAAATTAATGGATAAATAAAACTGTCTCCACTGCAAAGCACTTGATGCAGCTTTTATTTGCTTTCTCCTCCTTCCCCAAGTTTTCAACCCAACCACTGCCACACTCTACCACTGATAACCAGGGGTATCCCTAAGGGCTATAGCCAAACAGTGACACTGATTAGGCTGGAGAGAGCCCAGAGAAGGGCCAAAGGGACGACCCAAGGGCTGGGCAGATATGAGAGAGCTGGGTTTGTTCACCCTGGAGAAAAGAAGGCTCAGGGGAGACTTTATCACCATGTCCCAGTATTTAAAGCGTGGCTACAAAGAAGATGGAGACTCTTTTTACCAGGAGTCACCCTCACCCAGAAAAGACAAGGGAGGATGGGGACAAGTTACTCCTGGGGAGATTCCAACTGGACACAAGAGAAAGTGAGAATTATCAGGCATTGGAATAATGTCTCCAGGGAAGCGGCGGATTATACAACATTGGATATTTAAAGGCTCAGCTGGACAGAGCACTGGGACGTCTGGTTTAGGTCATGCTTTGCCTAGAAAAGCTGGACCAGAGAAGATCCTTGGGGTCCCTTCCAACCTTAAGTGGCAGCAATTCTATGACACTCATTTCGACGGCGCCTGGGACACTTGTGATGCGGAACTGACAGGAGATTCAGGCAGCAGTGAAGGAATGCATTTTAACCCGGCAAAGACTCGCCCTGTGCGGATGTCGGCGCTATCCCTCCCTGCCTGGGCACACACGCGCTGGGCGCATTGTGTGTTCATACACACACAGAAGCACCTTCCGGGGGTTCATACCGAGCGCCGGCCCCGAGCCGTGAGGCGCCATCGCCGAGGGGACCGCTGCGAACCGGCCACTGCTCCGCACCGGGAAGGCCCCAGCAGGCCCAGGCCCAGGCCCCGGCGGGCCCCCACCGTCCCCGGTGGGAAGGGAGAGGCGGACCGACACCGGTAGCCCCGGGAGGTGCCGCTCCAAACGTCACCCACTCCCCGCCGGCAACGGGCCGCGCGTTGCCGCTTTGCTCCCCTGCAGGCCTCGGCCCCGCGGCCTGCTCTGCCCCCGCCGCTTACCCGTGCGCCTTGGCGGCCGCGCCGTTCCGTTCGCCCTTCCTTCCCGTCTCCTTGGGCCGGGCCGCTGCTCTGCCCGCTGTGCCGTTGCTCGCCTCGGCGGCGGTGGCCTCGCACCCATTCTGCTCCCCTGAAGCGCGGCAGCGGGGCCCCGAGCCGGGCTCTGGCGGGGCCGGCGCGGCCTTGGTGAAGAAACGGAGCAGAGTGCTCTGCCGAGACATGGCCACGGCGGGAACGCGACCCGCCGACAGCGCGCCAAACAGATACCGCCCGCCCCGGCTCGGGGCGTGCCCGGTACCGCCCCGCCCCTCGCAGCTGCCGCTGGCGGGAAACGAGGCGCGTATTGGTGTCGTCCCGCCGGTACCGTGGAACCCCCGGTGCTCCGGGCCTGCTCGCCTCACCCGCGGGACACAGAGACTCTCCTCATGTCCGCCCCGCCGCGCGTGCCCCGCTTTATCTCTCCTCCGCGCTGGCGGAGGGCCCGCGGCGCTTCAGGCTCCGCCGTGAGGCAGAGCCCCGACCCGCGGTGCCTGAGCCCCCTCCCCAGGCGGGCGTTCTCCGTGTTCAGTACCTCAGAGCGAGGCCTGGCCGAGCTGACCGCAGCCCGTCAAGCCCTGTGCTTGCCCGCGGGGAGGCCGTGGTGCGTGCTGCTGATGGGGCCTTCCCACAGAAACACCCTCCGGGAAGGAGAAGCCATGGCACCTGCTTTTGCAGGGGTAATGGCTCTAACATGATAAAGGATAGATTGAGATGAGACATTAGGAAGAAGTTCTCCCCTGTGAGGGTGCTGAGGCCCTGGCACAGGGTGCTCAGAGCAGCTGTGGCTGCCCCATCCCTGGCAGTGTTCAAGGCCAGGCTGGACAGGGCTTGAAGCAACCTGGTCTAGTGGAAGGTGTCCCTGCCCGTGTCATGGGGTTGGAACTGCATGAGCTTTAAGGTCCCTTCCAACACAAACCATTCTGGGATTATATGAGATTCAGAGAAAAAAACATTTCCTGAAGCAAGATACGTCACACACAGCTTTTTCTTTCGCTAAAATTGTGGCTTAAAATTGCAAGCCAAAACTTGCAGTTCAGCATAACTGCATCCAAATACGTGCCAGGAGCACTTCCTCTGAGTTAAAAGATGGAGCTGCAAGGCAGGGATTTGACCACGAGAGGTCACGCAAACCCAAAATACTGGAGGATTTTAAATTTGTGTTCCTATTAAAAGAACTATTTCCGTTTAATAAGCGTATTTTCCGCTTAATTTACCATCTCTTGCTTTCTTCTACAATCCGATGCATCCCCAGGGACACCTCAAACTGGAGTAGAAAACCCACCGAGTTTAGCTTGCTGAGCATAGTCCAGGGGACTATAGGGCATGCAGTGACAGGACAAGGAGAGTGGCTTTAAGAGAGTAGACTGAGATTAGACGTCAGGGAAAAAATCTTTACTATGAGGGTGCTGAGGCACTGGCGCAGGGGCCCAGAGCAGCTGTGGGTGCCCCATCCCTGGCAGTGTTCAAGGCCAGGATGGACAGGGCTTGGAGCAACTTGGTCTAGTGGAAGGTGTCTCTGCCTGTGGCAGGGGGTTAGAACTGGAAGAGCTTTAGGGTCCCTTCCAACCCAAACCGTTAAATGATTCTATCTGTCTGTCTGTCTACCTTCCTACCTATCTAAATCTGTAAAACACACATGAGTATCATCTAAAACAAATCATCTTGATGCACTTCCTCAACACCATCCTCAAAGCCCCTAACACATCAACACATGCCTCTGGTTTTGAGTAGACAGTCGCAGTGGGTCTCCCACCCATGTTAGTGCATGTGGCTGTGAACTGTGTGAGGGAATAAGTGAATGCAGTTGCAATAAGTCCCTTGTTATTAATAACAGACTAATGAAAGGCTGATAAATACTGGTGGTTTAACCCTCTGATCACCTTTGTGCTCTCCTCTGGACTCACTCAAGCAGGTCACATTCCTCTTGTGTTTGGGATACATGGATGGATGGATGGATGGATAGATAGATAATGTTGTAGTTTCACATATATAGCAGCCTTCTGGGATGTAGCCTGGGTTGTACAACCCATGGTTGACACTAGCGGATTTGGACAGCTTTGGCAGAGTCCCACTTTGCATTGTTTCTTTCAGGTTCAGCAGGACTACTGGTTTCTAGAGCTTATCAGTTCTTGGCAGACCCCGCATGCTACTGCTTGGCGTGTGCTTTCCTGCTCTTCAGCCAGCTGTTTTCTCTATCCACACGCATCTGGAGAGCTGTTCACACATGCTTACACAGAGGGGGCTCTTATGACATGATCTTCAGTTTCTCTCCTTTAAAATACATCATTCTATTTGGTTTTCTACCAGTCACAGCAGGGTAAGGTTATAGAATAATTAAAGCATGAAAGTTTTGAAGTTGTTTGATAAAAGGTGATGTTACTGAAAACATTATAAACAAGTCTGTCCAACCCTTTTTTTAGTATCCTCTTTCAAAGACAAACCCATAGGGAGTTGTTAAGTTGCTGTAGTGCAGACTTTACACTAAGCTCAGCTGAACATCAGAAAATGCTGTATTTTTCTTCATTCTTTTCCTCCTTCTCCCCTTGCCAATGCATATGCCAATACTCCCACACAGCCTTCAACTGTTCTTTTTAGCTCCCTAAGTGGTTCTGAACAATTTTCATTCTAGAAACACTAGAAATGGCAAGGATTTGACTTTTTTCAAGATAATATCTCTAAATTTTGAAACCAAAACAACTTTGGATAAATGTTGCTATACTAGATCATACAGTACCTCTCTACAGCTGATACAGAAAAGGGTAATGGACTGCTCTTGGTGGTGGAGCAGGATCCAAGAGCTAGCTTGCAATGCAGTGACTCTCATCAATGCCTAGGCTTTCCTCTCAAGTTGAAAATTAATAATTTCTATCTTATTAGGTGCTGGAACAAGAAAAATACTAACCAGGTAATTTTTAAGTCTTTCTGGGAAAAAAAAAATGAAATAATGCAAATCAATAAGGATATATAGAAACAACAGAAAAGCAAAGTACACTTGAGGCCAGGTATCTGGTTGTTTATCTTCTCTAGTATTTGCTGTCCCTCATATTCTTTGCAAGAAACATTTGACAGGAAAGGTCATTCCTCAGGTGAAGGATCTTGTTCTTGAAGTTCCCAGGTGCAGCAGAGAGCAAACTGATGACACTTAGGTAGCAGCAGGACCTATTGGTCAAGCTTCCATTGATGCAGCCCAGGACATGGCTTGGTTTCTGCACACTGCCAGGTGTTGGGGAGCTTCTTGTGAAGCAACATGCCAAGTCCTTCTCCTTAGAGCTACTCTCAATTCCTTCATCCTCATCCTCCAGCCTGCATTGATACTGGAGATTGCCCCAGCTCAGGTGCAGGACTTTGCACTTAGCCTCATTGAACTTCATGAAGTTCACATGGGCACACCTCTCAAGCCTATCCAGGTCCCTCCAGATGGCATCCCTTCCCCACTGTGTCAACCACGCAGCTGGTGTTGACTGCAAGCTTGCTGAGAGTGCACTCGATTCCACTATGTCAGTGCTGAAGTTATTAAATACTATTGGTCCCAATCCAGACCCTTGAGAGGTTGTCACTCATTACTGATTTCCACTTGGACATTCAATTGTGTGGGCAGAGCAGGGTACTGGTAAGCACAACAGCCCCAGTAGGGCAAGTAATGACCCTGGTAACAAACTTCTGAAAGCTCTTCAGGCAAAATTTGCTAAAGCATTAGCAAAAGAGCCATATCTATGATAGTTAATGTCAGGAGCAGCCTGAGAAATTTCACTTTAGTGGATGTTTAAGCTGCAAGATAATGTGCTCTCACCCTCTTTATGGGTGTGTTGAGCATAGTAACAAATTTGCTTTCCAGAGTTAACAGAAAGCTCTTAAAGTGAGGAAAAAAAACCTCTGGCTGTTATAGTTAGGATATTCTTTTTGGAACAAAAGTGTAAGATTTCCTCATTCCAATATTCCGCAGTTGTCCCAATGGGGCAAATGTGACAATTTTTACTTTTCCCCTTTAGTATAACTCCATTTTCTAAAATTTTTTTTAGTATCTTTTTAGTTTTGCTTTTTGCCACAAAACATTACAATGGAGGAACATTGTGAGTCTTAACTGTGTTTTTAGGGTTGCTGCAAATGCCCATTGTCTCCATCAAAACCAAGTGAAAGAACTCGGGCAGGCATATAGCTTAATGGGGAGTGGAAAGAAGGCTTTACTTCTTCATTCAATAAATGTCCTTTCTGTGAATTTGACTTGAGCTGCTTTCATACCCATAGCGATGAGATGATCAGAAATAACCTTAAAGTAGTACTAACTGCTTTATGGGCTTTACCTTGGTGACAAAGGGAGCCAGACCAATCTTAGACTGTGAGGTGGAGCAATCTTCAGAAATAGTTTTGTCGTACTGATGTAGACGGGACTGAACACAGTGTTGACCTATCCCAGAAATTGTCCCGAAGGAGAATTAAAGCATGAGATGAAGGCTGTAAATAAAGTAATCAGTGACAGGTTGAGTTTTAAGGAAAACATGACCACAACAAAATGTTAATGACTGCTAAGGTGATTCTGACCTAAATACAATTGATCTGGTAGGCTGGTAAAACATCAACCTGATATACCAATTTTATGTGGGCTTGGGTAAAGGAATACGTAAGGGTGTTGTAGAAATGTGTTTAAAGAGTACTTTTTCCACAATGGTAACTTTACCACTTCTCAGTTCCTTCCTCATCATCCAGCATACTTTAAAGGGCTAAGCGTTAGTATGAAAGTAAGTCAGAGTAAGTCCTTAACCCAATTATAGAACAGTGAGCTACTTTTTTTTCAGGACTGTTTTTTCAGTAGCTCATTGTTCTGTAATTGGGTTAGGAAACCACCTTCAGTTTAGTTACAGTAGATAATTCATTTCCCCTTTGCTTGCTTATTACATGTATGCAGACATGCAGCTTCCTTGTACCAGTTTGAGAGGAGCTTGTATATTAGCAAGAAAGGAAGAAAGAGATGCATGTTCATTTAATGTGCCTTTAATTACACGCTCTATGACTAAAACCATTTTACTGTTTTTCTTACATGACAAAGCAGCAAAAAGAGAGATGAAAATGTTAAGATTTCTGAGTAAATGACATTTTAGGATGTTTTCTTTTACCTTTCTTTTAGCCTTCTTTTAGCTGCACGTCTGAAATGAAATGCCAGTTGCTGGAATGGCATGTAGTAGAACTACCAGAAACGAGTTCAAAAATCAAGAAAAGTCTAAACATAAATGATTCACAACCAAAACTGCACACAGACTGCATCTCCAATTCAAATGTGCCTCATGTGATACAGTATAGATCTGAACACAATAATAGAATGTCTCCAAACCCTGGAAATTTTCAAGACCAGGTTGAATGGGGCTTGGAACAACCTGCTGTAGTGGAAGGTGTCCCTGCCCATGCAGTGGGGCTGGAACTGGATGAGATTTAAGGTCCCTTTCAAACCAAACCATTCTGTGATTCTATGATTCTATGGACTAGAAAGGAAAAATAAAAAAGCAGGATACAAAAGAGAACTGGGCCAGGCCTGAAGACCATCAAACTCCTCCCCATGGTCCCATCCTGCTCCCACAGAGCAGGAACATTCATCTGCTGATTTTGTTGGTTTCAAGATGCTCCTGCTTTCTGAAGGTGTAGTAACCACCCACAGTTCTCCTGCTTCCTGCCTTCTGCTTTATTGTGCTTCTATTAATAGTCTGAACACTTGTGGGTTCTTTGATGATACAGTTTAATAATTTCAATTCGCAAGGAAAAATTAACTCATAAATCCAGAAAAAAAAAAACAACTGTAATCAGTCTGACCTGCATAGCACCAAGCATTGGATTTCCATGATTTGATCCACATTTAGGTCAGATAATCTCCTGTGGAAAACAGACTGTTTTGATTTAAAAGTTTGTGAAAGACAGATCATGGCAATGGCCTGTTAATTTACTATGAGATACTTGCAGCTGTCAAGGCAGGGAACATAAATTTGAATTGGATGGATAGGGTTCAGCAAGTTCCATTTTTTATCCCACTGCTGAATTAGCAAATCAGTGTTGCAAAAAGAAGGTATTAGTAATTTGCATGATTGGTGTTCCCTTACTTCAGAGATCTCACCTGTCACCATTGATGATGGGGGAGAGTGGCAAGGGAAAAGCAGGCTGTTGGTGATGAACAAGTAGAGTCACTGCTTGAGAATCAATTCAGTTCTGTGTTCCTGCCAGACACTGCTTGGAGAGCCAAAGGAAGATTGGTTCCTACTAATTAAAATGCAGGGGAAAATAGAGAAACGGCTTCTTGTTTTCCTTCTTAAATCTCTAACTTTGCTCTTTATGGAAAGCTAATCTACCACCAAGTGGCATCTGCACTAAATCTGTGAGATGTCTTCCAAAAGCTGTTTCTCTGATGAAGGTGAAGACTGGGACAAGGATGAGGTGACCTGAGATGCAGTGGTCTGTTCTCCTGTGACACAATACTTTTAGTTTCACACTGGAGGGGTGTTGTACCCACTGAGTCCTGTGCATGCTGGATCCATCCCCTCATCCTCAGGTGATCCCCTGAGATGCTCAGATCTCAGCTGATGACTGGTTTTCCTAAAGAGAGCTGTAGTTCAGCTATGAATCTTTGCTGAATGAGTATTCTTTTGCTAATAACCAGTCATCTTACTGGGAATTAATAGCTCCATCCCTGGCAGTGTTCAAGGCCAGGTTGGATGGCAGCTTGAGCAACAAGGTCCAGTGGAAGGTGTTCCTGCCCACGGCAGATGGGATAGAAATAGATGACCTTTAAGGTCTCTTCTGACCAAAACCAGTCTGTGATTCCATGATTAGAACTACTACTCTGAGCCCCGTTTTTAGCTGACTTAATGCAGAGGTCTTTTTCCTGAAGTTTGTTTTTTGTTAGCATCTTTATGTAGCTTTACTCATAAAGCATGCATACATCGAGTTTGTGACAGTCAACAGTTTATTGATTGGAGTCTAGAAGTGCAGCTTTTCTACTAATAGAAGTACACCTATATAATTTTCACTTGCTTTGGATCATCTGCTATTTCCTCCCACATTCTTCCTTAGATCTTAACGCAGGGTCTCTCAGAGAAGACCCTGATTCACAGGTGAAGTAGCCCTGCAAACTGCTCCCCTGGATGCTGATTTTCTTTTCTTTCTCTCAGAGAAGGGTGCTAATCTTACATGCTCCACCACACTGCTGTTCAATACTGACGTACATAGAGGCAGTGTTATGCTGTAAAATGTTGATCTGTAGGCGGTTATCAGTCTGACCTCATTCCCCTCCTAGTTTCTACAAAGCTTTGACCACCATAACTGAACAGAAACAGCAGCAAAACCCTGCAGACAAAATGCCTGGTGTTTAGCTGTAAAGTTCAGGTCATTATTTTTTGATGCTGCTTTAAAGTTAGAGAAAAGTATTGTCAAAGCATCAAAGAATACAACCAGCACTGGTCTTCTAGTGAGTACATAACAGTTAGCATTGAAATCCCTTGCTGATGTAATTGGTTTGGTTCACTGTTTTTTTGCTGTAAGTTATAACCTTCAATCTCCTATTGTACTTGTTAAAAGAACGTAAAAATCCATTAAATGTACCTGATAGCGTGCTAATTCATACAATGTGGCAGTCAGGGATGCTGAGGAACTGGCGAGGCAAGGAGTGATACAGGGACAATTTGCTTACCTTACAGAATTATTAGATATATTATTAGCTGGCAAACAAACCTTGGAGAGGCAGGGAATTTCAAACAAAATGCGTTTCAGGTGAGGACAAAGGTTTATCTTCAGAAATTATAGGTAGTGCCCAATATTCTTTCCATAGATGAGGCTCTAAAACCTTTCCCTTCACAACCAAGTTTCTATTTTAATTAAAAAAAACCCTCAGATGCTAAGATTTATTGATATCTAAAATTGGCTAATATATAACGGCATAGAATCATAGAATAGTTAGGGTTGGAAAGGGCCTTAAGATCATCTAGTTCCAACCCCCCTGCTCTGGGCAGGGACATCTCCCACTAAACCACGCCACCCAAGGCTGTGTCCAACCCCGCCGTGAATCTTTCACTCCTTCCTTTAATTGCCTGCCAATGCCAACAATCCAGTCATGAGCCAGTGACAACTTTATCATGGAATCATGCAGTCCTGTACTGCTGATTGCAGTGGGACTTGATGCATCCCTGGTGGTCTGCACTGAGCAAACACATTATTTGGTGCTGCATTTTTAGGTTCACTGCAGAATTTTCTTCTCTATTTTCCTGTGGAGAATTTGGAGGAGGTGCGCATAAATCTTTATACCAGGATGAAGCAGGCAGCCTGCTCTGTGGAGTTGTGGAGAGGATGTGCAGCCAGAGCACATGTGCTCATCATGACCCTGACATTCAATCACCACTTTGTGTTATCCAAAGCGCATGCAGGCTGGCCATAGCAGGTCCCCCTCCAATACTAGATTACCCTCTTGCTAGTCTTCCTTATCCAGGGGCTTCCTATGTTGCCTATGGATTTCCTACATTTCTCTGCAGAACCAAATTCTACTAAAACTTATGTTAGAGACTTGATGGGTATTAAAAACTGGTGGACATCACCTATATTTATTTTATGAGTAACGCACATGTCAAAACTTATAAAGTAAGTAGTTCTGATTTTACAGAGACACCAGAAACACACATGGGTTTAGAGGCTTTTGCCAAATAGTTGTGGGGTAATAAGCCACCTCTGAACAGAACTGCTGCAGCCATGGATGATGAGTATCTTACCTATGCAACTCTCTAAGCTATGAACTGTGATTTTCATCAGAAATATGAGTTCATGTGCCTGTGCTGGACAGAAAATATCTGTATTGCTCAGGCTGTAGGCACTGGCACTTTCACAGATTTGACACTGTGTAAAAGGTTAGATTAGTTGCAGAGCAAGTCTGCTATCCATGCTGCGTGAACTTCAGAAGTCAAAGCTCCTAGCTGTGCCATTCATTCATGCATAATTTAAACAATAATCTCTATCGCTGAATTTTGACTTTTCTCCAGGGTTTCCAGGAGACAGTCTCATTTTACACACCACTGTTTCATTACTGGGTTTTTTTGTTTCATATTTAATGGTCTCCTTTTTGACACATTCTGTGTTCTTCATAGTTTCAGGAAGGTAACTTCAGCAGGAAGACTCCCACATCATTGCTTGACTTGTCTATTACCATCTATCTTCAAAAATACGGCATTCATAGTAATAATACAGTACAGCTTTTGTACTAATAGAAGTACACCTAAATAATTTTCACTTGCTTTGGAGCATCTGCTATTTCCTCCCACATTCTTCCTTAAATGTTAACACGGGGTCTCTCAGAGAAGACCCTGATTCATAGGTAAAGTGGCTCGTTGAATTGGTACACTTCTTAAACACACTTCCAATGAACGGAAAATGCACTTCACTGTTTTGGAACAGCTCTGTGTTAGAAAATATACTAAATAGTTGAGGTATCATTTGTTCCTTTTCTGGATGAAGTTTCTGTTCACTGTCTTTTTGTCTCCCCTCAGGCTGTGGCTTACTTACCTCTCGTTACAGCTGGGCAGCGCTTGCAATGGGGATTCATGATTTTAGAATAAACTCTTGAAACAGATGGCCCCATATTTTTTGGTGAGGACGGCTGAACTCCTTTGGTATCTAATTTAAGTAAAAGCTGTGAGCTGACAGCAGACTTATGCTATGCTGCCAGCTTCAGGCATTAAAAAAATAACAAGTTTTCAAAATGTAATGAACTTTTAAATTTGCCTCATGGTTTTTCAGCTCCAAGCTCTCTAATTCTCAAATATTTCTCTGGAAGGATGAAAGCTATGAACCTGCCTTCTTTTCAAATGAAACCCTTAAATCCCCATGTAACCCTGGGGATTTGGAAACTTGGGTTTCACAAAAAAACATCCTGTGCTGTGAATTTCATGGGGAAGAAACCTGGGACTTGCAGCTGAGAATACAAACAGGGCAGTTCTGCATTCTCGCTGAAGTGCATCTGGTGTGTATGCCCATGGCTATGTGCACATAGACACATGGTGCTGAATTCAGAAAGCTGTCTTTCCTGAAGGGATCATCTTTCCAGGAGTGTATGAATATGAAGGGTAGTCCATTGCCATGAACTGCCCACTGAAAAGGGTAAAGTACCTACTAGTAGGCAGGGAGAGTCTAAGGGGCTAAGCTGGACATCTTCTAATGGGCCTAGCTGGAGTGGTTGAAAACGGCACAAGAACTATGTATTCACAGCCATCTAAAAGCTGGAAATCACCTTCCACATCTGATTCAGATGGAGGTGCCCATGTGAAAACTTCAGTGCAAATTAATTCCACTGCAAGGTTAGACATGAGCTCAAATCACAGCTGCTCACTGACATTGCAAAGGTACAAAGGAATAGCACAGTGCTGCTGTGCTGCTGAAAGACCAGGTTGTTACCTGCACAAGCACCACAGTCATTCCAGGTCTCTGCAAAGGAAACGTAAATATACATCTTGGTTTCAGGTAAGAATAATATTCTGCTAGGAATAAACACAAATTTCCATTCAACAATTTCCCACATCAGATCTAAATGGGGTCTCCAGTCCTCAGTTATTCGTTTCTACTCAATTGAGAGCAGACTAGCTTTGTGTAGCACAGGGGTGACAGGTCACACTGGTGTCTTACCACACTAAGACAGGGCAGGTGCAGAAGCACAGATCTGCCCCATGGTCCCCAGCATTCTTCCTCTTGTGGTTGTGTGGGTGGCAGGTGATGGTTAACACTTAGCTTTCGTGGTGTGAGTGCACTGTAATAAATGCAGCGTCAGGACACCAAAGCAGTTTCTTTTGGGGTTGACAGTGCATTTTTCTCCACTTCAAAGATTTTATGGCAATGGTTGATGCTGTTGTCAGAAAAAAACCATCTCATCCGAGAGTTGTTTTTCTCTCCTAGGAGAGAAAAAGAAGGATACTTGGAAGAGGAGAAGCGTAGTCAATGGAAGCAAGAGGAGAAGGAAACTTAAAACATGTGAGACTGTATCTGGGAACCTTCTGGAGGAACATTCCACGTCCTTAAGGCACCTCCCTGCCTTAAAATGAGCTACAAGGTTCCAGCTGCACCTGAATCTCTTTTGGTGGAGTGTTTTGTCTTTCTGCCAGCTTTACTATCTGAAATGACTTATATCATCCTGACTTATGCCAAAGCTATTTCTTACTGAGTCAAATATATTACTGTAAACTTTGGGGTTGGTTGGTTTTATTTAAAAGGACTGTTTCTTTTTTCCGATAGCCACACCATAGAACCCTGCCAGGGACCAGCAACACCACTTAGGATACTGCAGTAGAGGGAGCCACATCATCATCATTCTTAAGTACATTGCACCTACCTTGCTTCTCTGTGAAAACTTGTCAGCCTAATCAACTCTTGCACGAGTAGGCAACGATCTATAGGATGAAACACGTGTACTGAATGCTCAGGTCTCCTCCATCACTGTAAAGGGCCAATTTATTTAACCAATACAGAGCTGTCCAGTAAGAAACATTATCAGAGAGGAAAGTCGGTGCATGGAACACCACCCAAAAAGGGGTTATTCTGTGAGTTGGTTGTGGGTGACTTTGTCCCAGCTAATAGATTTGGCACAGTTTTCAACTACTTTCCAGCAATGTTGTGTTTACCCGAATATGTGTGTCTGCTGCAATGACTCAAACTGACCAAAGAGGCATTCAAAACCACAGCATACCATGCCTACTGTATAAACTGGCAGCAATTACCCTGGAGGGTTAGATCACTGCTGGGTCGGGCTGGGTATCGGTCAGCGGCTTATGAGCAGTTGTATTCTCTTCCCTTGTTATTTCCCTTATCATTATTATTATTGGTGGCAGCAGCAGTGGTTTGTGTTATACCTCAGTTACTGGGCTGTTCTTATCTCAACCTGTGGGAATGACATTCTTTCCATTCTCCTCCCCATCCCTCCGGGAGCAGGGGGAGGAAGGGGAGCAGTGAGAGAGAGGCTGTGTGGCTCTGAGTTACGGCTGGGCTTAAAACACCACATGGAGTCATCTGAAAAATGAAACAGAGCTCTAACTTGAGGTCACTTTTTAGGAAAATTCCAAGTTTGCATAGTATTGTTATGCAGGGGGGTATCCCTTTTGTAGTTTTGTATTTTCAAATCCTGTCAGTAAGTATACAGGTAATAGGTTCTTATAAATGGTTTTCATTTTTGCCAGGCTAAAATTGTCTTTTTCCCAGCTTATATACTTTGACAGCCTTAACTTTTTGTCCCCACTTTCCTTAGTGCTATTGATCTTGGTGGAAGGCAGGCCTGTTGATATTTGTAGTGTTGAACAGATCTCCGAACTTTTGTGTGATAAATAAATGCTCTCCAACCAACACAAAAGGTCTTTCTTTTAATGTATTTTTAGAAAGTAAAAATTAGATGATCATTCATTTTGAATTGTAGACCAAGGTAACAGGCAAAAAACATGAAGATAGGGAAAATTCTGCCTGACTCAGAAATGATATTCTCTGCATTTGCTAAGTAATGAATGAATCATGCATATGCATTATTAAATTCTAAGAATACATCACTGCATGTAAATTTCCCTCAGGCATGTGGTTAGAGCACTAAGTACCTGCATTCATCTTTTGGAAGAGTGATTCAGAGTTGATTATGATTTCACCTTCTGCAAATCCCCCTTCTGGCTGACCTTTTGGTCTGCAAGTTGGCAAATAACCATTTGTCATTCAGACACCTAAGAGGTTAGAAGTAAAGTTATTGAAAGATGGATTTAATATGAGGCATATTCAGAGGTGACATGCTTAGGCCTCTTCAGATGTAAAGACAGGAAAAACCATATTCATCCAGCTTCTTCCTTTCATCAGATTTCATTTTAGAAAATGCTCTGAGCTACCAAGATACAAAATGCAGCTTGAAAGGGGGTCTGTCACTTACCTTCTGCTAGCAGGTACATCATGTGGGAGGGGAACCTGGAGAAGCTGTGGCTGCCCCATCCCTGGCAGTGTCCAAGGCTAGGTTGGATGGGACTTGAAGCAACCTGGTCTAGTGAAGTTGTCCCTGCTTATGGCAGGGGGTTGAAACTGGATGATCTGTAAGGTCCCTTCCAGCCCAAACCAGTCTGTAATTCTATGATTCTATTCCTTTCACAGTGCAACTTGAGGAATAAAAACATATTATTTAAAGGTGCTTCTAAATCTGAGGCCAAATGATAAGTGTACTTAGTTCTTGTATAGTAGCTCTATATGCTAATGATTGGTAAGGACAAGGATGGTTTGATGAATTTTATAAGATTGCTAGTGGACATTATACACTTCTTATATTTTTGACAAGAGTCCTCATGAAAAGCTGAAGTAAATTTCCATGAGACTGGGGGAAAGATCTGATTACAGGATAAGAAGCAAAAGGAAGGGCAAACCAGACACTTTTCAGGGCAGAGAAAGGTCAACAGTAGTCTCTCTGGAACTGGATGTGAAGATGCTTTCATTCATTATCTTCGTCGGTGACCTGGAGAGGGAGGCAAACAGTAAAATCACTACGTTTAAGGAGATGAGCAGTCAAATGATGATGGGGAGCTAAGTGAGGGGTTAAAAAGGTGGCAGATATGCTTCAGTGCAGATGAGAGTAGTAACTGTATTTAAGTCATGCTTACTAGATATTGAGCTCAAAACAGGCAGCGAGGGCAGCTGGGAAAGGGTTCTTACAGACATCACTAAGGGTCACTGAAGTCATTGACTCAGTGCACAGCAGCGGCTGGAACACCATCAAAACACCATGAGGTCACTATCAGAAAAACAGACAGCATCTCAGGCCCACCACGGAGACCATGGCAAACCCACATCTTGTGCCCTGTGTGCAGGCAGGTCTGGTCCTGTGCACCTCAATGAGGGCATGATGTTTTCAAAGGATGGAGCCATTGCTTTGCACTGAAAGACCAAAAAGGCTGCAGCTGTTTTGTGTGAAGAGAGAAAGGAAGAGCAGGATATAACTGAGGTTTACAAAGTCACTGTAAGCTGAATAGGGAACTGTTGTTCACCACATCTTGCAGTGTGGGAGCTAAGGGTCACTCAGTGGAACTAGTAGGAGATAGGTTTAAAAGAGATGGAAAATGTGCTGCTCTACATAGAATCACAGAACGGTTTGGGTTGGAAAGGACCTTAATATCATCTAGTTCCAGCCCACTGCCATGGGCAGAGGTACATAGCAAGGTCTGAACTTCTGGAACTTGCTGTTCTAGATCATTGTGGCTATGATGCTCCCAGCGAGCTCAAAAAAAGGTACAGTCAAGCTGTCTTCAGCTCCATCAGCAGATACCAAAAGGATATACTCTATCATCCCCACTCCAACAGCTGTGGATACTGAGGGATTCAGATGCTCTCTTTACGTGGCCTCTCTTGTTGTCAGTGCTGCAGACAAAGCTTTTGGTCTGGATGGTCCCATCAGGAATGTGTGTCTATACTTACATGCCTAAGTTTTAGTCAAGAATGGGCTGCTCAATTCCTGCAGCACTAACAGGGTCTTAGTAGAGCTGTCAGTACAGCTCAGAGTGGGTTCAGTACCATACTGTCGTGGTTTAAGGCCCTCACACCACACGCTTTTGCTCTCTCACTCACTCCTCCCTCCTTCTTCCCCAGTCCCGGAGGGATGGGGAGGAGGATCAAAAGAATGCAACTCCCACAGGTTGAGATAAGAACAGTTTAGTAACTAAGGTATAACAT
>JASSUY010015206.1:0-57091 GCA_032466535.1 Forpus xanthops
CCCCCCCCCCCCCCCCCCCCCCTTCCTGTAATGTCTTTTCCTTGCTAGGCTGGAGGAGGAGAAGATTCTCTGCCAACTCTTTGAGCTCTTACTCAGCTGCTGCCTTCACAACAACTAGAAATGTTACCAAGCACCCCCGTTGCTTTCATGCTCTATCCGTATACTTTATACTTGCTTGGAAGTGAACCTTATGGAAATTTTGGGCTTGTGAAGAACCTCGCAGATATTTCCACTTGAACTGCCATGGTAGCAATAACACACAGCCTGCTGTCCACCTAGTGACCTTCAACTGCTTTGCAGCATCTACAGAGTGATGGTGGAAGCCCTGTCCAAGGGACCTGCAGGGGCTGGAGGGGACACAGGAGAGGTTTACAGGTGGGCAGGTCAGAGGGTACACATTAATAAGGCACACACATGTAGGTGTGTGTATAAATGTACAGTCTTGAGTCCAGTCAATAAAAGCATGAAGGGAAAGATGAAGGGGCTCAGCTCGACTGCTGCCAGATACGTATGCAGCAATTCACCTCCGTAATCTCTATGTGGAATCACTGGCAAAACAAATCACCCACCCGTTTTCCTTCACTGTCCTAAATGCCACAATCGTCATTTGCAATCTGATATTGTATCTCACTGCCCTTCCAATGCTAATGTAAAACCACATCAGAGCAATGTGCAAGGTGACCTGCAAAATGCATATCAACTCTGTGCCACATCATTAGTATGAACAGTGAATTTCTGGGATGCTTGCTGGTACATCGGGCTGATCTTGGGCTTGCATGGGACATCTGTATTGGAGAACCTTAACATAGCCCAGAAAATTGGTTTTGGTGGGAATGATACATGCAGAGGCATACATAATTCTGCTCAGTTTGTTGCACCTCTTGCATATATTCTATACAATTCAGAATGTAATATAGCTTTTGTGAAATAAGCAGTCACACTCAAGTTCTGTGGACTATGGAAAGCCTATTACCCAGATTGCTCATGTTATCTAGTTCATTCCTGTTTTTTTAGTCCAGGATACTGCTTTAGCACAGTATTTTGAGGAAGAAATTGAAATAGGGGAAGATAAAAGGTGTTCTGTAGTTTCTTTTTAATTGGAGACTGGAGGCAAAGTGCCTCCAGATAATTTCTCAAAGAAAAGTCATTGTCTTCTCCCACTCTTGTCATTAATCTCTAAAATTATTGCACAATTTCTGTTTAATGTGTTAAGATTTCTTAATATGTTAAGACAATGTGGAAAGACAAATTTGAACAGGAGGGAGCATGTTTCTTTGAATGCATAATTTTAAAATCTTTGTCTGAAGTCTTCATTTGTCTTGCCAAGCCTTTTGCAGTTAAAAACTTAATCAAACTCAGTACAATTAAAAATATGTATTTTTATAAGGGCAATTCATCAAAAGAACTGGAAATTGCTACAAATATTGAGAGTGATGGTCATTCATATTTTGCTGAAGCATAGATTGCTTATGCTGTGGTGGTATTAACCAGTACGGAAATCAGGGATTCCCAACCTATGGCTCACTTGGTATCTGCAGTTTCCCAATTGTTTACATGTTACAAAGGACTTGATACATTCTCAATAATGTATTTCAATATATTGTATCACAACATGCGCTTAAATGTAATACTATGCCTAAATGTGTTGCAGTGCCTGTAGGTTTTGCTGCAATACAAAATAGCCATCACATTGTTTCCACAAGCACAAATGTGAGTTTCCTTGGTCTAAATTTCTGATTCTATAAGTTAGTGTGATGTTGCATTAGTGAAGCCTTTTTTTCATCCAGCACAGTCAACTAACCTAAGTTTGAAGTATTATGTGAACCTGTGGAGTCCTCATACAAGAATTTTTGCTTAGTTCGGGTTTTGAAGCTTTAAAGAGAGAACAGAAATTGAAGTGAAGTATAAAAAGCCTACAAAGCCATCACTTTAATTTGGAAAATTACTGAAGCCACTCTTTGATAATTTCCAGGTATTTATTTTGTTTTTTACCCCTACTCCAGATAATTTCCATTGGCAGACTGACATGTGTGACCGAGTTTCCTTCTTTATTATTGAACATTTTGGTCAGGTCTTTCTGTGCATTGCAGTCACAAAGCAGAGCTGCTGATATTGATTTCTGGCCATATTTTGACCCTCATATTAGTGTGGAGTAACTCATTCAGGTAGACTATCAAATTTCCAGTAAGAGGGTCACCAGCAAGCTGTTGCTTTCCATTCCTGTTCTGGTATCACAGTCAAAGCAGCCTTCTGGGTTTTGTCAGCACATCACCTTAAAGTTCAGTAGGGCTGTGCAGGTATCTGTGTTGACAATCTGGTGTTGAGCACCACATCAGAAACACCAGCTATTTGAACACAATGATGGCATTATTTGCTAAAACAGTTATTAGGAACTTTCCCCCCTCCAGATCACTCTCTCATTCCCCAGATTGTCCTATATCCAGCTCAGAGGGACATATTTATAAAACTTGTTATTCTGACTCACTAAGTTGAACAGTATTACACAACTATTTTTCTGTCAGTCATGGGGTAATATTGCCAAAACCTCTCTGTATCTTTTCCTATGCATTTGCTGGTTTTGATGGATATTCTACTAATCAGCAAGGTGGGAAGTATTGAATGGGTATCAAAACAGAGCCCCTGCTGCTGCAGAGGGTTACTCAAGCAACACTCTATAATTTAGATGCTCAGTAATCAACTTGGGGCATTGCGACAGTTTGAGTTGTTTTTGTTAATAGAGATGAAATTATGGGCGTAACTGGCTGGCAGTCTTCAAACAGACTTTTGCAAGCTGTTTACTCAGCTGTCCAAGGGCAGCAACTTCATACGTGAAGTGAATTCTTCCAGTATCTCTGCTGTGGTGTATTTAATTTATCCTATTTTGCCACAGTGTGGGAGAAACAAATTTAGAACAAAGCAGGATTAGTGTCAGATGCTACACTGCAGATAGGCTGTGACATTAGATGTGTAGTTTGACATCATGGGTAAAAATTTCGTTACTTCAAAGAATATTCTTATTTATTTTTCAGCAATTTAAACCTCCTGAATCAAAAAGAAGAAAATACCCCTCCAAAAAAAAAAAATCATAGTAGGTGTAGTATATGGACTAAGATGAGTTTCATTTTTATACCAACTGGGCTAATAATAATACCCTCTGGAAGGAGCTACTGAGATTTGTCTAATTCTAGTTTAAACTGGTATATGCCTAGTTGGATATGATTTGGTCTACCCAAGCATGTACCAGTTCATGAAACACTGCTAACTTAAATCATTATTATTCCTTTTGGACGTGAATCCTGTCAGCTGCATGTTGCTTATGATAACATTACTTTTTGCTCAAAATATAGAGATTTTAAGGACAAAAAGACACATTGATCTGTGCCTTCATAGTTTTCAGTCAGAAAAAGTTAATGGAAAAAAACAGTATTTTGGAAGTATGGACTTTTGAAGACTGGTGAAATTATATTGGGCCCTCCTTTAGAAAAATAAAGATGTTAAACGAGTGAGGTTGTCACTGAATCTTACTAAAATATTTCAGAATGCTGCTATAATGGGAAAAGGATGCTGATAAAATTGACGGGAAAGAATTAGGGGAAATTTTAAACAACTCACAGGGAGTTTTAGCTGTCACTGAATCCTATTACATTTTTCCCTCCACCTCAAACATAATGTGAGATAAAACAGAGCTTGAGATAGGAAATCATATTATGGCCTGACTCAGAGCTGTGCAGGGCAAAACTAGCTGTAATACTTAAATACGGTGCAAACACAAAGCCCAACTTGCTCACCTGTAAAGAGCTCTTTGCTAAACTTGCATATGTGACTTGGATGTTGTGGTCTGAGCTGTTTCTGTGGTAGGGAGGGAACAGAGAGGGAGAAAAGGAGGTGTGGTGGCTGTAAGGAGCCAGCCTAATCGATCACTGCTATCAGCTGCACAGAAAATTAACTACTTTGCAATTCACTGGTGTATATAATGTGTCATATTCCTCAGCTCCAGAATAAAAAGGTGTAGCATTGCCACAGTTAGGGCTGAGACTAGCTTACTGTCTTTGGCTCATGATCAAGTTCATTTGAACATGTGGAGCTGGTTTTGAATTTAAAAAAATTAATTCGGAAAAGTCTTAGTGAGCTGCTTTAACATTGTTTTTTAAAAGTTGGTAATGTCTAGACTGATCTTGTACATTGCAAAACACATGGAGTGTCCTTCTCTCTGCAAAACCTTCCATGTGATTCATAGATCCTGGACACCCCCCTTAAGAACTGGAGCACTTCAGCTATAGATTTTCACTGTCATAAAGGTGATAAAATGTATTAACCTAAACAAAAATGTCTCTGGCTGGCTTCTGAGAACTCAAACACAACCAGATGCAGCGCTAACCAGCGGCGCTGGCATGAACTCAGATGGACGGGTCCAGGTTCTCAGCTGACATATATCAGCGTAGCTCCCCCGCAGCCACCCAGCCAGCCATCATCCAGCTGGGGGGGAAAGGCAGGGGAGGGGACTGCCTGCTGCCTGCCTGCCACACTTCATCTGCCAGCACTGGCTCTATAGAAAAAAAACAAATAAGCAGCAAAAGGGCTCCTTGCTTAGCTTTTCTGTTCTTTGTGAACAATTTATGAACTGCTTTTTGACCACTCAGCAGTTGTTTACGAACCAGGGAGAGATGAGAGGCAAACAACATAAGAAGGAAATAAAAAAAGTACAATCTAATAGCCAGCCACTTAAATTCAGAATAACCTGTCATGCCGGGTGATGACAGAGTTGCTTCAGGCTTTGTCTTGAAGGTGTAGAGCTTGCAGTATTGGCCAGGGAAAGAATGAATTCATTAGCAGCCGAGACAGCAGGGATACCTCATTTAGAAGAGAGAACCTGGAAATCAGAGGGAAAAGTGGTGAGATTTTTTTTCTGTCCCAAAAAATGAAGCTCCTTATCAAGTCCATCTTTGTCAGAGCATTGGAGAAGCAGTGCTGACCTAAAAAGGATAGCAGGGCAAAGTACTTCCATCTATACACCCCCAAGCTCCATCTGCAGTCCTGCATGCATATTCTGCTTATGTGAATAATTTGCTTAGGTCTGTGGCATAATATGTGAGATCTTTACGTTCACCGATTTGTTAGATGAGTTATCATTTGAGTTTTGCTTGTATGACATTAACTGCCCAAAGCAACCATATAGTTAAAAGCTAAAATATGTATGTAGGTTTTTTTATGGTGTCTGTTCATAGGTATAAGTAGAATTATTGTCTCTAATGTGGCACAAGAAAGTAGCTCCTTATCGCATCCTGAAGACTTATAATACCATCAGCAGGAACTAGTTAAAGGGAGCAGGACTGTTCCCTGTTTGTAAGCAAGGCAGCCCTTGGACTATGTTTCTGGTTCTCTCACTAAATGTTTCTATGATATCAGGGCAGAGTTTTACCTCACCGATCTGTAAATTGGGTTTCTCACCACATTTAGTAACATTGGGCTCATCTTTAAAGCAGTGTAAGGTGCAGCAGCGGAGACCCATGCAAAGAGTCAGGGCAACTTCCACAGTTGTGTCCAATGTTTGTAACTGCTTTGGGATTCCTGGAAAGCATGAAGACTTGTTCTCTCACAGCAGATTGTGTCGCCATTTCCCAGGCCAGTTGCCTCATAGACCTGAATTAACCAAGCAAGTGCTTGGAATATAAAATACTTTAAGTAACATGAAATTGTGCCTGCTATTGGGAAAAACTGATAAACCTTCCAGCAGAGCCAGACTCTGCGACTGCTGGCAGGTTCCCTTGTGCCTGCTCCTATCTGAAGATTGCCACCACCACCTTTCTCACCTAAGTCAGGTCTTTGCTAGATGGGTCTTTATTTTTCTATGGTATCTGACATTTGAGTGGACAATATGATTACACATGAGTTTATTGAAAACCCAGGCTGCTGTTGTACTAAATTAAATCAACACAGGCCCGGAATTATATAGGACATCTTGTCATGTAAGTTCAATAGTTACTTTCACATTATGCTGACACACATTACAGATTTTCTGCAATGTAAATGCTTGTTTCTCTTCTTTTTCTACTCTTGGCAATGCAATACCTGTAAACTTATGGTTTCTTCTTTGGGCTGGTTGCTTATGAAGGCAAGGAGTAAAACATATTGAAACAGTCATGGTTACAATATTTATAGATTCTCAATGCATGGTAAATTAGAAGCAAAGGAGAAGCAAAATTACATTTGTTTTGTAATAGTGTACAGTTAGGGCCAGAATCATAGCTGCCAGCGCATCTGTAAATGTTTTAGCTCATAGTCAAGAGTCGGAGCAACATTGCTAAACATGGGTGGATGGTACGGTACAGCCCAAGTGTCACCCATTGAACGAAGAACCCCACAGAGAATCAGGCTAGAGTAATTAATGAATCCATTTCGAAAAGTCAGTGCCCTTCAATTAGCCTGAATGTAGCAAAGCAGATGGGATCCCATCCTCCAGGGAGAAAATTGAGAAAGATCCTAAGAAATACTGCATTGGACTGATTTATTTGGGTAATTATAAGCCTCATTTGCACGAAACTGTTCAATATGGCTGCAGTGAGAAAATTAAGAATTTATAAAATGTTGATATGTGGCCTAAACTGTCAGTGGTAGTGGAATCATCTGTCAAGCTGGATCTTGGTTCAGAGTATTAAACTAATCATCAGCCAAAAGAGGCTGAAAGGCAAACTTGGCTGTGGAGCTATTGGGCAGAGGGGGTGTATTTCTAGCCATTCTTTTTGTTAAAGGCTCCTGTGAGCTCATCTGTCTGTAGGGAGACATTCACTGCCATCCTAATTTGATATGTTATCCAGCTTTAAAACATCCTACAAGATTTCAGAAAGTGAATGAATGCCTCTAAGGAAACTTAAAGAAAAGAAAGTGAAAATTTAAGCATGCACATTTTCTTTAAACATCTGGTGGTGGAGGAACAAAATGAGAAGAATAATGATAGCAGCATTTGAGATCATGTACATCCTAGTCTTATCCCAAAGAGACCCCTCTATCCTTGTCAGCAGTCTCATTTTTAAGTCAGAGCATCACAGGATTTATTTGTATGAATGGAAAGTCACACAGTGTCTTCTAAGGGCTAAATTGGAAGCCAGTACATCTATAGTGTAGCTGTGTTTATGTGTGATAGGAAAGGAAGCTGAGTGGTTTATAGAAGCAGCGAGAGAAAAATAAACACTGTTTATGACAGCACTGAAATCACATAGAAATTATGATCTGTAGGTTCTAGGGCTGGGGAGGGAGTTGTCTAAAGGGAAATTGCATTGTAGCGTCATGGACTTCCCACATATTTTGTGTTTTTAGAAACACCACAGCTCAGATAGCTCCAAGCAGCATTTTATTCAAAGTTTTCTGAATTTGGAGCTTCAACCATCAGAAGCCTTGGACTTTTCGACAAATAAGAAACAAATCTAGTAGGCTTAGATAGGCTGAGCAAAGCAGTGGGTCTCATCATTCTTCCAGCCCTGTGAAATGCTTTCTTAGTTAAGGTAATTTCTCTGCTGTTCCAAGGCCAGTGTTTTCCCCCTTGTTTTCCTCCTCCCTCATAAACACCCTTTTCAAAGATGACAAATGTTGGCGGGTACCTGGACAGCATCCTCCTTGCCCTGTCCTTCCCTCTCCAGCAACTGAGTGCTGTGTTAATGTGTTGGTTTCAACACTATCCCCATTGAACTAGAAATTTAAAGTGCATTCATCCATTTTAATGAATTAAAAAAGTCAGTTCTGGGCAGAATGTCAGACATTAGCAAATACTTTTAGGGCAGCAATCTGGTGGCAGCAAAGCCGTGCAACTCCAGTTGTAAGGCTGCCTTGCACGTTCGCTGCATTTTATATATCCTTTCTTACCTCAGAAGGTCTGAGATAATACGGTGATGAGTGCACTGGCCAGAGCAGCAGGGCAGGATGTACCTGCTCCCAGTTGTCCTCTTAGCCCACCAGCCGGCAGTCTGAGGTTGGCACAGTTTGGCCTGTGACTGCACCTTCTCACCCTCCGCTGATAAATAAGCAGACTAATTGAATTAATAAACAGATAGCTCTTTTCCCTGCCAGCTGGAGCACCTTCAAGATGTGTGATACATTATCTGTCAATACTTTAGCCGCAGGGAAGAAGTGAAAAAATTAGCTGCCTCAACCTTCCTTCTCTAACTCTTCCCTTTCCCCTTCCCCCATCCACCCAAGCTCCCCAATTTGGTTTGCTTCCACCCTCCTTGCCCTTTTTCTTCTCTCCTTTGGCAGATCTCCAAAGAGAAGTAGCTCTGGGAGAGTAACTCATTTGGCCAGGGCACTAATGGGTTATTAAGGCTGTAGGCAGCAGTGGGAGATACTGACGTTCCTGTGGCTCACTTGGAAAGAGGGTCAGAGGCTGCAGCAGCGTGGGGCACATCTTTGGGGTGAGGCTGCCTAAGCCTCAGCTGCCAGTGCACAGCAATCTCTTGATTGCCTTTAAATTGCGAACTCCTGTGGCTGTGACAGAAGCCACATGTGCAGGGCAACAAGGGGTGTGACCAAACAGGAGGAGACGCTGCTTAATATCTTTGTCAGTGACACTGACAGTAGGATCAAAGGCACCCTAAGCAAGTTTGTGGACAGCACCAATCTATGTGGTGTGTTTGACATACATAGAATAGGATCATAGAATCATAGAATAGTTAGGGTTGGAAAGGACCTCAAGATCATCTAGTTCCAATTCCCCTGCCATGGGCAAGGACACCTCCCACTAAACCATGCCACCCAAGGCTATGTCCAACCCGGCCTTGAGCACTGTCAGCGATGGAGCATTCACAGCTTCCCTGGGCAACCCATTCCAGTGCCTCACCACCCTTACAGTAAAGATTTTCTTCCTCATATCCAGTCTAAACTTCCCCTGTTTAAGTTTGAACCCGTTACCTCTTGTCCTCTCACTGGAGTCCCTAATGAAGAGTTGCTCCCCAGCAACCCTATAGGCCCCCTTCAGATACTGGAAGGCTGCTATGAGGGACAGGATGGCATCCAGAGAGACCTAGAAAAGCTCTAGAAGTGGGCCCTTGTGAACCTTATAAGGTTCAACTAGGGCAAGTAAAAGTTCCTGCTCCTGGATCAGGGTAACCCCCTTACGCAGTACAGGCTGGGGCATGAAGGGATTGAGAGTACCCCTGAGGAGAAGGACTTGGGGCTACTGGTGGATGAAAAACTGGGCATGAGTTGACATTGTGTACTTGCAGCCCAGACAGCCAACTGTATCCTGGACTGCATCCAAAGAAGCATGACCAGCAGGTCGAAGGAGGTGATTCTGCCCCTCCACTCTCATGAGATCCCACCTGGAGTACTACATCCAGCTCAGAGGTCACCAACACAAGAAGGACATGGACCTGCTGGAGTGAGTTCAGAGGAGGCCACAAAAACCGTGAGAGGAATGGAACACCTTTCCTATGGGGAAAGGTTGAGAGAGTTGGGATTGTTCAGCCTGGAGGAGAAAACTCTGGGGGGATCTTATTGCAGCTTACTGTAGTACATAAAGTGGGCCTATAAGAAAGATGGGGACAAACATTTGAGCAGGACCTGTTGTGATAGGATGATGGGTAATAGTTCTAAACTAGAAGAAGGGAGATTCAGGCTGGATGTGAGGAAGAAATTTTTTACAATGAGGGTGATAAAACACTGGAACAGGTTGTCCAGAGGGGTTGTAGATGCCCCATCCCTGAAAACATTCAAGGTCATGTTGGACGTGGCTCTGAGCAACCTGGTCTACTTGAAGATGTCCCTGCTCGTTGCAGAGGGGTTGGACTACATGACCTTTAATGATCTTTTCTGCTCCAAACCATTCTATGGTTCTATGATTTTATGAGACAAGGCATCCGGAAGCTTTACACTGACTTGCTGGCATACCAGTTAAAAGAGGGAACTTCATCATAACCCTTAGTCCTGAATGTCACAGAGGTGGATAGTGCATGTGGCTTTTTTGTTTCAGAAGAGAGGGAACTGATGGGTCAGAAGGGCTCAGTGATTTCCATAATACAGTCAGGATGTCTCTGCCATCGCCTCTCCAAGTGCTATTCCCTTTTGGAAATAATGCGTATCTATGCAGAGTTCCTCAACAGCCCTGAGCAGCAGGAGACAAGAAAGATTTTGTTGCTTCTCATTCTAGGTAGGAGGTAAAAAGCTGAAGTTTCTATGGCATTACCTTGATTTCCAGCATACTTGTGTAAATGCTTGTGTGCTTTTGCTGGTCTGGTTTCCCCCGCCACATCTCCTCTTATTAGCTTCCTAGTTAGCGATCTGGAAAAGCTTCACAGTCCCTCTCTTTCTAAAACAGCAAGAAATGGGAGGTGCTTTGGAGTCACTGAGGAGTCTGAGATGGGAATGAGATCACAGCATTAGGTTCTTGTTCAGAACATGACTTTTTTTTCTGGTGCATATGTCAAATGAATCAGACAACGGTGGTGTCAGGAAGATGGATAATGCTGTCAGCAAGGCTGGGAGAGGAGACAGGAAGATGTGTTAAGCACCAAAACGGGATGGTATTTATGCCTTTCTCCCGCACTCAACAGAAGTACCCAAGAAATACTAAAAAGGAAGGCAGGGCAATAGCAGGAGCAGCTGGATCCCTGACGTGATCTTCAGAAGACGCGCCCTTGCTGTAGAGGACGGTGAGCATGGCTAGGTGACCGGCGTGCAGGAATTGCTTGTTCCTGCAATCCTGGCAGCTGCTTCTCATACGTGGGAAGGTGTTTGGGTCCAGCATCACCCTGTCCCTGTGGGGGATGCTCACTCAACACATGACTCATTCTGCCTCCCTCAGGGTGCTGTGGGGACCCTCTGCCCTCATGTTCCCCAGTCAGGGCACTTCTGCTGAAATTTGCCCTTAATTGGTTTGGTTTCTTTTTTCTGCCCTCTTTCCCTTGGGCAGGAGGGACAGGGAAGAGTCCACAATAAAGTGAGGCAGGATACTCTTTACCTGTCACTCCAAGCTGGAAAGGAAATCCTGATTGTGTGACAGCCACTGCAACTGTGGGTCTAGCCAGGCCCCTGACCTGTGCAAATCTGTTCTATATCCTGTGGTACATGGGATAGGAAAGCCAAATCCAGCTGTCCAGAAACAGCAGGATGAGTCAGTGGCTTGCCAAGCAGGCAGCATCCTTCCCTTGTTTTTTTGGTTTGCTCTGACATGTTGCTTTAAAAAGCAGTTTTGCCAAAAAATAAGCCTACCATGTGCAAAAGAATGAGCAGTTGATACACTGCAATTTAGTAAGTTATTGCTTGTCAGCCGAGCCATGGAAGGTGTGTGGGGATGCATTCCTAACCCCGTCAAACACAAAGTAAAACCTATTAGTGTAAATCATGAATTCCAATAAAAAAAGAATAGCTGGGGTTTGATTCTTTTCATTGTTTCACACTGTAGCTATCCTAAAGTGTATTACGGTGCATTAGCTTGCTCTGGGTATCTGGTAGAAGCTTGAGATGTTGCTGTTCCTGCAGCCTCAAGTGGCTCTGAAATTCAATGCATCTGACCCAAGATTCTGCTGTTTAAAAGCAGCTGATACATGTGAGGTGGTGAAAAACAGGGCAGCAACTTGAGCTGTGTACCAATGCAGGGGGGTGGCTTTGCAGGTGAAAAACAAAGGGGGCACAGAGGAGGGCAGCAGCTTGAGGGGTGAAATCAGGGGCAGAATATGGGGAAAGGTGGGAGAGCGTAAGACACCTAGGATGAGGGTGTAAAGGGGCAGTATCAACACTGGTATGATGAATATTCGTGATACTCATGTGGATAACTCTCAGCATAGAATATTTTGTAACAGTGAAAATTTATGCTAAATGAACCTCTGTTCACTCTCTTTATGGTTTGTATCTGTGTACTACATGCCATACCTGAGTGCATGCGTTTAAAAAGTCACTAGTCACTAAGTTTTCATAGGCAGACAATTGAAAGCTGTTTGTTGAATTAAAATATTATTTTCTTTTCATTCAGTTCCAGTGCTGGAAATCTGCTTTAAAAAAATGTGAAATAGCCCATAAGAACATTCTTAATTTATCTGTCCCTGTGCTGTACTTTAAGTTCTAGTAATTTCTTCAGAAAAAAATATAATAATCCATGAATGCTTTAAAAATGTTTCAGGAATCACTTAGCTTTAGAAACAGAGGGAGATAACTTCACCTGAAACTACGTGGTAATAAGACTACATCTAATTACCTGCATTGAATTCTCCGGTCAGGCCAATAGGCTAATGAGCATCAGTACTCTTTCCCAGAGAACCCTGGGATCCCTAATAGCTGTAAGCGGTCAGGGCTTCGGTTTTACATTTCAGAGTTTGGTTGGTATAATCTTGAAAGAAAATATACAAATCAGATCCTATCCTCTACACAGTGTGTGTACGAATGAGTGTGCTTGTGTGCACGTGTGTATGTGTGCGTGTACACCCTTGAGCACTGCACATCTGGGATAAAATCAAAGCACTTTTAAGTGCACATGTATTCCATTTCTGGCTTGCTGGTAGTCCTTTAAATGTGCTGGGTTTAATCCAGGAGGAAAGAGTATTCAAAAATTACACCAGTGAAGGAAAAAAATAAAGCTGCCCAAGTTTTATATACTTGGATGGCATTTTTATTTGAATGTGAATGACTTAATCATAACCAGCCTTAGTGAGAGTGGGCGATGAAAGTTCAGAAATCTTCTGACAGAAAAAGACTTTGAACCTGCCTTTCTCATGTCCTTGCTGTGTATATTATGCTTGTGAGAGGAAAAAAGAAAGCAAGCAACTTGCATTCTCGGCAAGAAACTGAAGTCACTCTTTTAAGAGGCTTCAGAGCAGTATTCTGTAGAGAGAGACTTTTGCAGTGCTAATCCCATTTGATCTCTGAGTGCAGATTAAAATATCCAAACCCACAGTGTTTCTTCCAGTGTTGGAGTGCTCTGATTTGAGGATTTGCTCTATGTCTGGCTTGTCTAGGAAATTCCCAGACTTCCTCTGAAATAGATTCCCTCTTTTCTCATTAAATACATTCAGAAATGTTCACTGTGTGCTCAGACAAGACATATGTATAGCAAGCACTGTACAAGCACTTCCCACTTGCATTGTACTGGAAGATGGAACATGATTTTAGGAACCTAGTTACAGCATTTGCATGAAGGAGTGAGGAAGACCTGAGTTCCAGCCCCTTTGCCAGAGGCTTTGGCAAAGTGTTTTATGTCCAATGCAAAGAAAGAGTCTGTGGTCTCTCTGCTCGGGAATGAGCTGTAATATGGGCATGAAGAGAGCAGGTATGGAAGACAGGCAGTACTGACTCAAGTCCCTGCAGCCCAAGTTTTCCCACTGCCTTGCAGGGTGCTGTTGACACCAAGTGATTTTATTGCCACCTCCTTTTTCTGCATTTTCCATGGATGACAACCTAACATGCATGGCTATATCCCATAGATGAGTCTGGCAGAGTAACTAAGTGAAAGACCATCTATTTGGAGAATTAAAATGATTAGGTATGTGCCTGCCTACTGATAGCAGGCACAGGCAATTAATCCCCAAATTTTCAGGCATTTTGCTGTCAGAAACCTGCCTCTCCAGGGGTAGGTAGCAGCTAAGTAGCAGCTTTGCTTTTGGGCTCCAGCACACAGAGGGGAAATCAGGCAGAAGTTGGTTGTATTTTTTGGATCCTTCCATTGGTATTGTATGTTGAAATTATATGACACCATTTGCCAGTAATAAATCACTTTGCTGTCTGTTGTGTGATTACATAATTAAATATCCCTTGTCACGGATACATATGCAGGGATTGACTTAGACTTGGTGGGAATTAGGGGTTTGATTTTTTGAACTTTACATTTCCTGGCTCCTGTGCAAATCAAATCCAGTTGTTTAACACTGCATTGAGAAATTATTCTTGCTAGAAATAGTATGTAGTAAAAAGCACAAGCCGTATTTTCTGTCTTGATTATAATTTACTTGTTCATTAAAAAAGTGGGATTTTAGTATTTTTCTATGTCTAATCCTTAAAAAGGTGGTGCATTGCACAGGGATAATGGTGCTCATCTCCTTTGCAAGTTGCTTTGAGATGAAGAGAAGGGAATTGTTTGGTGGAGATGGAATGTAAACTCGTGTTTTCTGCTGTCCCTGAAGCCACGGCTGTTCTCAATGAAATGCCATCACTAGAAGATGGCAATTCTGGCAGAGTACTCTTGGCCCACCCTGGCTGCAACCTGCTTGGATTACTTAAAATGCAGTCATCAGAAGAGGTGTTGCTTGGACTGAGGTCACCAGCCCGCATGGCTGCTCGGAGCTTCTCCTTGCCCTGGGCTCAAGGACACTGAAGCAGCCCTTGCATCTGACCCATCCTTGAGCAGCATGATGTCTATTAGTTTTATTTCTGGTGTATTGTTTGCAGTTGATTCTTGCTGCTTTCTGCTGCAGTTTAATTCAGTTTGTGTTTGGAAGGACAAGGGAGCAAATTTGTTGTTTTTATTAGAGGCTAAACTGCACTGAAGGCTGGATCCATTGTTCGTGTTGTTGCAAAATCCAACTAAGTAGGGAAGAAAGCACAAAGGAAGGAAAAGTGTAATTCAGATTTGCTGAACAGCCTGAGAATAATTAGAAGATTAGCAGTTTGGCACTGTTTACTGGCCAGCTGTGAATTAAATGCATCCCCCTTTTCTCTTTACATTAGTGTAATGTGTCACTTTGGTTCTGGATTTCATGTCCTTTGCACACCTCTTAACGTGTCATTCAGTCGATATGCAGCACTGTATTTTACTGCACCAGAAATGTAGGAGTCAGTATTTAATGTGGCATCAGAGACTTTCTAATCACCAGTCTCTGAAATGTGCTCATAAGTATCTGCAGTTACTGGGTGGAGGTGAATTGCCTCCAGTTTGCTTTTATGAATGTGAGTGGAACATTTGCAAAGAGTGGTTTCTGTTATTTGCACTGTGAAATGCTTGTAAGTAGCCAACTATAAAAGGCCTGAGTGACATTCATGCTTAAGTTCTCTCATTGCTGTCATAGTTGGAGGAAAGGATAAAAATCAGTGTGATTCCCTGAAATATACTGGGTGAAGTTCTGTTTGCAGCTGTAGCTGCCACTGGCCTAACTCCTTCTATTTGTGAGATCACATCATAGGATCATAGAATGGTTTAGGTTGGAAAGGACCTTAAAAACCATCTATTTCCAAGGACATCTTCCACCAGACCAGGTTGCTCAAAGCCCCATCCAACCTGGCCTTGAACATTTTGAGGGATGGGCATTTACAGCTTCACCCATGACACCTTTTCCAGTATCTTACCACTCTCACAGCAGGGAAATGTCTTCCTTATATCTAATCCAGATCTACCTTCTTTTAGTTTAAAGGCATTACTCATTGTCCTGCCACTACATGTCCTTGCAAAACTCCCTCCTCCAGCTTTCTTGTTGGCCCCCTCTAGGTGCTGGAAGGCTGCTGTTGGGTATAATGCTTAGAGGAGCAAGAGCAAAAAAGAAAACCTGACCATTGCAAATGAGAAAACAATGTTAGTGCCATTACTGAATGGTATGTTTGCCCTAAAGTTTGGCTAATCAGTATTTTTACCCTGATCTTACTATCTAATTGCATGTGTGTGGGGATGCTTGATGTCTGGGGTTATTCTCTGACTTCTCACTCCTCTGTAGTGTCTTCTGTCCCCTGTGGGAGAACGTATTACACTCCTATGTAATAGGAACTAGAATCACAGTGCAAGAAAATATCTTTGAGATCATATCGCATCTGCCTACAGAGTTCTGATAAAATCTCCTGATAAGAATATGCCAGACATTAAGCTGATAGTACACTGGTCTTGTCTCTTCTCTAATTTAGAAGGATTTGGACCAGAAGGGAAGTAGAGTTTTTTCTGGGTGCAGCAATGTGTACTTATTCAGAACAATTCAGTCCTATTAAAAACTGTCTCTCCATGTCTGTCCCAACCTAAAGTTCAAATGGATGAAATAATATCTTATTGTTTGATGGAAGCAAAGGTAATAACATCTGTAAAATTGGAAGAGTTTTTTGTCATTTCTTCACTGAGGAAAAAATGGGAAAAGATTGTAGTTTATTGTCATATACAAATTATGGTATATAATATAATACAGTATTTACAGCCTGTTGCACTATAAATTTAACACACTATAGGTATTATAAATATCTACATACAAATGAAAACTCACAAATTATTTGGGTTTTTTTGTTGTAGGAAAAGCAACCTCCCAATTTGCTATCTATCTTTTTTTGTCTGTCAAACTGAAAAATATGCTGTCCTGTTTTCACTAGCAATCTGGGAGGAAGAAAGGTGGAACAAAATCCATGGCAACCTTGAAATACATATCATGATCATAGTCATAGAATAGTTAGGATTGGAAAGGATCTCAAGATCATCTAGTTCCAACCCCCCTGCTATGGGCAGAAACACCTCCCACTAAACCATGCCACCCAAGGCTATGTCCAACCCGGCCTTGAACACTGCCAGCAATGAAGCGTTCGCAACTTCCCTGGGCAACTCATTCCAGTGCCTCACCACCCTTACAGGAAAGAATTTCTTCCTCATATCCAATACAGTCTTCCCCTGTTTAAGTCTGAACCCATTACTCCTTGTCCTGTCACTACAGTCCCTCATGAAGTGTCCCTCCCCAGCATCTCTATGATAGAGAAAACCCAAAAAGCATCAAGATCCTGAGCTGCATAGGTGTTAGAGAAGCTGATACTATTTTACATCATGCTTTTAAATGCTTGTAGCCCGTTTTTGGCAGACTTAGGGTTTTCCCAAAGATGTTGAGAGACTAAATTGCAATCTATGATGATAAAAGGAATCATCAAGCAATTCACTGCACCATGTCAGGCTTTACATGGAGAAAGCACTTTGAAAACTGTTTCCAGTAACCACAATGTTCCAGGTACAGTGATAACTTTTTCAAGGTGTTAACACAGTATGTGTGTCAGTTAGGGGGACTGCAGGAAGCACAACAGTCCTGCCTGTGAAGCACTAGTATCCACTGTTTCTATTTCCTCCTAAGCGTCAAAGATGAGAGTTTATCTGTTCTTTCCTTACTGTAGGATCAAAAGGGAATTTTCTTTATTCACTTGATGCAAGGCAAAGCAGGCCATTCTCTATGAAAAATCTCTCATGTCTGTGTCACTGACAACCATTAATGGAAATGTCATGATCAGGTCAGCTGTAACTGATGTTGGTCGCTTTGATGCAATAATAATCAATAAGGGCCAAAAGCCTTTAAGACAAGCACCTGCTCTTGGCTTGAGGTTGGTGGGGAATGTTTTGAAAATTGCAGTAGAAAAAAGGAGAGAAGAGGAACTGTGCCCTAAGAAACACAGCAGTGAAGTTGGCAAGGGTTTGGGGTTTAGTGAGAGCAGACCTGAGTATTGAGCATGCTGTTTCAGCCCCGACCTGCAAACTACCAGGTTCCTGGTGAAGTCAGTCACACAGTTCCTGAAAAACTGAATGGCTGCCGGATCAGGTCCCAAGTTATCACGTCATTCTAGAAGGGATTTGCTAATGTAGTCAGTCCAGTAAGCTCAATTTTGATGCCATGGCATTTTATTTGACACTAAACTAAAGCAGCTGTTTGCAATTAGACCATATTAAAAGAACAATAACAAAAATGCAGCCTGCCCTTCCAGCTCTACACATACTCAATGCAAAGAGTTCACCAAGTTCTGATGCTTCTCCCTCCCTGTACTCTAAAACATCCCAAACAATTGATCTTGTTGAAGACCAAACAGAAAGAAAATGTTTATCATTCTCCCAATGTTTCTGATAGGCAGGAGCGACTGGTTAAGGGAAGATAAACGCTGCTCTGGGTGTGTGTGTGCAGGCAGGGCTCTCGCTGCTACAAAGCTGATCTAAACACGACGTTAAAGGGAGACAAGGGCCGGGTGATGGCCGTTACTGTTCTGGGATCAGGATGAGGTAGAGAGCTGGTTTCTTACCAGGACTAGGATCCAGGGCAGCTGGCCCACCCTCCCATTGGGAACAGTGAACAAGGAGCTTGTAAAATACACAGTCCAAATGGAAATGACCCCTATTGACTGAAACCAGCTGCATGTCAGACCTCTCACTGTCTCTCTTGATTTGCTATCTCAAATAAATGGATGTGGTAGAAGGGGCTATGGAAAGAAAACAAAATAATTTATTCTCTTGAAGTTATGCCACGCTAATAAGCAACAGTTTTTACAGCTGAAAAAAAATGTTTATTCACAGATTAAGTTTTTCCCTCCTTTTTTTTTTGCTTTGAAAGTGCAGTTTAGAATAAGGCATGCTGTAGTTCAGCTTCAGAGGCCTCTGACAAATACAGCATGGGTAGATTTTGTTAGGTATTCATCACATAAAACTGCTAGCTAATGAGAGCTTGGTTATTTTGCATTTTGATTCAGAAAACAAAGTTAAAACAGCTTTTGTTGGGGCTTTGGCTTAGATCTGTGTGGTTGCTCAACCCCATCGAAAAGGTCTTAGCTTTGAAGAAACATGACATGCAGAATGACTTGACTTATTCATATGTTGTCTTCCATATTTTTCCTAATACACTCCTGAGTAGCACCAGTTATTCTGAGCATTGTGAATTGCTGCTTGCTGTCAGGGTAGCACTTCAGTTTGGAAATGTTAAGGGCACCAGCTGCTACAGTCTTCCATGTTACACTCAGGATGGGTTACTGATATACTAGACTGAGCTCTGTTCTGACTTTGGAGGTATGGAAGGGCATATTTAACTCCACTGCCATAGTTGCCTCCATCTTGCTTTGAGAAGATCATCAGGTTTTGATGGTCATGGTTTGATAGGCCTTCTTCAGGAAACTTCTTAAAAGTCATCAATTTAGCTTTCTTTCACGCAAACTGAGGCACTGATGTTTTACAAATGTATCTTTTCTTTTTTCTTTTTACTTCAGTCTTGTTCAGCCAATCGATTGTTAGTGAAATAAACCACCAAATTTGGATTAATGGATCTATTACAGTGTCTCAGTGGAATGATCTTCATGAAGTCTGCAAAAACATGTGGGATACAAAAATTTGTGTATAACACTTTAAATTGACCCTGTTATTTCTTTTTGCCTCCCACAACCTTCTTTGGTTTTTGTTTTGTTTTGTTTGGAGTTTTATGTTTGGTTTTTTTTGTTTGTTTTGTTTTTTGAATTTCTTTTTTATTTCTTTGTAAGAATTTGTTTCTTCCTCACTGCCAAGTACACAAACACAATAAGGCACCAGCTTTGAACAGCCTTTACCTTTCCCACTGACCTTGCAGTGGAGTCACACAGGCAATAACAGATGATAATTCGATATAAAGCAGATTGACATTCCCATCTATAGGTTCTGAGTGTACTGGCTTTCATTCTCTTTATTTTAAAGACAAAACCAAAATGCAGTTCAGTCTGGTCATCGTTTCTTCGGTGGCAGATTTTAGCCATGCTGGCTTGTTGAATCTTCTGACTGTCATCTGTGACCCACAGGTACAGGTGACATCGGTGAGGTGTCTGTACACCAGGACAGCTCACAGCTTTGGGATGACCCTGTAATGGCACTGAAAGGAATTTTTTTTTCCCCCCTCTGTTCCAGCTACAGCTTTAGTACACAAGGGCCCTATCCTGTGGTCCAAAATGTGACAATCCTTGCCATTGCCCTCTGGTGGTGTTCAGGAAAGTGAACAAAGCTCATTGATATTAAAGAGAGTTTTGTCTTTGTCAGGTCTCCAGGGCCCAAACCAGTGACAGTACAAATATGAGGTGCACAAAACAGGAGGGATTAGCATGCAATAACAACACAGCAGGTGTTTGAACTTTCCAGTAAAGAAAGAGAATCAAGTTGAGGCCACCCTCATTATTTCCTTGTCTTTCTGATGAAAGAACAGGTTGGGTGCTAGAGTACATTTGAGCCTGAATTTGAAAAACACATCAATGCAATATATTTATCAATGAGTCTCTTAAATAATATCTGTAGTAAAAACAAGACAGGAACTTTGTCTCACATTTTAATCAGACTTTCCTGTTTAAAAGTTTCAATCCAAGCTTGATGAAGCTAACACCAGTGAGCTGGCCAAAGAGAAAAGGATAAGAGCCAGTTATTTTTCCTCAGCAGCACAGTAGGAAATGTGTAACTGTTACATTTCAGTTGAGATGTTTATATCTTCACATATTTGCAGTGGAAAACTATATTAAAGCCCTAGAATGTGTTCTTTCTCAAACTGAAATAAGATACCTTTTATCAAGGGAACAGCAAGGAAAAAACTAAATAAATCTCAGAACACAGGACAAGGCACCGCTTCTACAGCAGCAGAAATCCTGTTCTGATTGCTCAGATTGTCGTATGAATGTTGAATTTTCTGCCTTGTTCTGTTACAGAGACTGAAGGCAGCGCTGACTCATCATCCTGCCGCCATGTCAAATGGGAATATGAACACCATGGGCCACATGATGGAAATGATGAACTCACGGCAGGACCAGACGCCACACCATCATATGCACTCACATCCTCATCAGCACCAGACACTGCCACCTCATCACTCATACCCGCATCAGCACCAGCACCCAGCGCACCATCCTCATCCTCAGCCTCATCACCAGCAGAATCATCCCCACCACCACTCTCACTCGCACCTTCACGCACACCCGGCGCATCACCAGACCTCGCCGCACCCCCCGCTGCACTCTGGTGGACAAGCACAGGTAGACCTTCCTGCCATGCTGCATTGCTGAGTTTTGCTGTTATGTGGAGTTAAAGCCTGATCCCTGTGTTGTTTCTACATGTACACATGTCTTGTTAGATACAGACCCCTCAGGCTACTCGTAAATGTCTGCTACCAGTGGTAGGGAAGCCCAAACTTTATTCAGAAAATGGAGTGAAGCAACAACTTGTTTTGCTACTTAATTTGCTAGACATTTGTAATATCTTACTTTATAAGGAGCTCCAAGGTTTTTCAGTGCTCTGAGCTCTGCGAATTGCTGCATATCCTTTTATGGATGAGATTTATGGTGGAGATTAGCATATTATGTATGTTGCTTAATGTGCTTGAACCTGAACTTCTGAGGCCAAGATTTGAAGAGCTGTATGTGTTCTACCTGCAGAAACACATAGCTCCATCTCTAAAACAGCACTGGTATGACTGTCTGTATGTGTTCATGACTGGAGATAGTAAGGGTAGTTCTAAGGTAAGATACACCTTTGAGGAAAAAAAGAAAGGATCCAGACCCTGTGAAGGGAAGAGAAGCCCTCATCTGCAAAGTATGAGAGAAAGACAAGATTGGCTGAGAGTGCAGGCAATAGTTGGTGGATGTTGTGATAGGAGAAAAAAGATGGTGAATCTAGTCCAAGGAGAGAGATTTAAACCAGGAAGGCAATTCTGAATTGGATTCAGATGGTGTCTCAGAGAAGGTTTCCATTGAATGAGATGAAGGTCTCAATTTTTGGACAAAGTATATTGGCTTCAGCAATTTGGACAACTCAATATCTGAACTGAATGTTTCTTGAACTAATGAACTAGTAAGCACAGACTTCAGCAGAGTAATTTTTAAGAGGATTTCTATTAATGTCTCAAGGTGATAGGCTTCTGCATCAAGATCCTACAAGTAAAGCCCTGGGAGCAGAGACTGTAACATGCCAGGTATAGGGAGCAAACTTAGGGAAGACAAGTGGGCAGTGCATAGAATGAGGACAAAAACGAGTGCCAGCCACAAGAAGTTCAATCTGTGAAGTATTGTGTTACTTGAAAATACCTTTCAGCCAAGCTCTTAGAAAACATTAAGGAAAATGAGAGGATTTGGCTGACATCCCAGTGTCCCACAACATTAACTATTTACTAACATCTAGCTTTATTATTGCAGAGGCTGCAAGCACATGGGATTTCCCTGAAGCATTTGCTAATGTAAAATGAATTGACAGCTTTAGAGAAACAGTCTAAATAAGAAAGCATCAGACTCCCTTGTGAGAATATGTCCAGTGCTTTCCTAAGTTTAGTTCAGTTTTTACTTTGTGAATTAAATTATTTTCTCATCTGTTAATGAGTTATCTTCCTTGGAGTTGTTTAAAAACTCCAATTAAAAGTTCCTCATAACAGAGAAATCAAAAGTAACCTGATGGCCATCTTCAAGATGCACGAGAGAGTAAGGATAAAATTGTGCTTATCAGACTAAGAACTTCATGGAGGAGATGAAGAAAGTCACTTAATCTCTCTGCGACTTTTAAAACAAGGGTAATAGTACTGACACTTCACTGAGGTGAGGGAGGATAAACATAGTAATGCAGGTGAGGGAGTCAGATACCATGGTGTGAAGCATTGCTGCAAAACATTCACATTACCAATTTTACCAGGTGAGGAGAAAACAGTTGCCAGAGAAATAAAAACCTTCTAGTTTTATGGATAAGGTCAATGAGTGAGTGGACCCTCCTCTGGACCTGCTTGGGCAGGTCCATGTCTTTTTTATACTCCTTCCTGTTAGTACAGCCTAGACTTCTGTGCTTTGTATTCCCTGTTAGCTAGGCAGCCCAAAAGACTCACAGTTATTCAGGAAGAGATACAGGCATCAGGGTGGGCGGGCTGACTGGCTATCATTGCTATGTCAGATTTACCCTTGTTTCCGAGCACCACACAGTCTCTGGAGCTTGGCCTGTGCAGTCAGAAGATCTTTGCATCTACAGCATGTCACTGAAGGCAACAGGCCTCATTGGGGATCAGAGCGGTCTTCACCTTGTCCATACGTGTGTCATTATTCCGTTCCTTCACCTGGGAATGGAGAGTGGTGGAGCAGGAATCCTAGGATCAGCAGCTTCCCCAGGCAGCAGTGCTCTTGGTGCGTGTGCTCCCATGGAATGAAGGCAATAGCTATCTCTGAACAGATGTGTTGGTGGGGAGAAAAGAAGGGTTTGCAGAGTAATAATCACATGGTTATTACTTTCTAAGCTTATCTGTAGTCCCCATGGCAATGGTCTCTTTGGGGGTCAGATTGCTTCAGCAGACTTCAATTTTATGGTGTGATTTACTAATTATTAACCTCCTTATTCTTCTGAGCCAGAGTCTTTCATTCCAAACCACCTGTCAAATGATAGCATGGTCCATGCTACTGTAAGCCATGTGCTCTCAGGCTGAGAGTGTCATTATTCTACACCACACCCTTCTGTAATGTTGGAATTCATTTCATGCTTTTCAACTATCATTTTGATACACAGGAGCCCAATAAATTATGCTTTCATAGGATGAGTTAATGGGTATTAGTTTTATGGTAAGTTGCAAAGAACAGAGAAAAATTGGATCAAGCATAAAAGTAGAAACCACTTTCTGAGGAAGTGAAGTATTTTATCAAGTTGTAGCTATGTTACCTCAAGTACTACAGAAATGATTCCTGTGTTGGTCCCATGAAGGTTTCTTCATATCAAACTTTCCAGAGCGATAGCTTAAGGAGAGTTTGGATGTTGTTTCATTCTCTCAGCTGTCCTATGCTTGTCTTCTTTATGGATATATGATTAGCATCCTCTAAGAAAAACATTAACTTCAATTTCAGTATATATGCGTTTTCTCTCTTTTGTCCCTGGGCAGGGCAGCGAAATCCTGTTAAAGATGCTGGGATTGATACTAAGATCTAGCCTAACAGATTTCAGGGTTAAGAGCTATCTAGTAAGAGTCAGTTAATTATCCCATGTGACATTATTAGTGACGTAATGGCAACCTTTATAATTAATATCTGCCAGAGATAGAGAGGAGGTTTTGTTGTTCTGAAAATGCACTCTGAGTGCCCGAAGACTAACTGGTACATTCTAAAACCAAAATGACTCACTAGTTATTCAGGAGAAAATGACTGTATGAGGAAAAAACCCCAAAGAATTGTGCAGTTACCTTCTTCTGCCTGTATAGCAGTCCCCACTGAGAGAGTTAAGAAAAGAATTTTTAAAGCTGAATGAAAAAGAAGAGAAATGGGATAAGGAGAAACATAATGTCCAGAAACATAAATAACAGATATCTGAAATCTGGAAAGGGGGGATGCGTGTGAGAGACAATGAGGGACCTTTGATGGACTTTGACATTAAAAGGGATCTCTGTGGCCTCTGTGCTCATACTGCTAAAGAGGCAGTGTGCTCAGCCCCTGGTGGATGTGGAGCAGCTGGCATCCCTTGGCAGCAATCTCCAGGCGGCAGCCCCTGGATGCTGGTGGGGATGGGAGGTGCAGCCAGAGGTCCTGCATGATGCTGGCGGCTACAGCCACTACAGCTGCCATAGTCCTGGGATGCCAGCCCCTGGGGTGGACAGGGGGCTGGAGATTTTACCAGCAAATATATGGAGTTAATACAGGATGAAACTTTAAAAATCAGTCAGAAAGTGCAAGGTGGCTTATTTATTTTTAGAAGGTTACTTTTTAAAAGCATTTTTTCTGCTCCTGTGGGAGAGATTCCCTGACTGTGCAACATATGCAGCATAAAGCTGGGAATACGTTTGGCTTAATGCAAAAAGCGTTATCAGATGCACGGAGTAATTACACATAAAATTGCCACTTTAATTGGCACAAGACAGCTGGGGGAGGAAGCAAAGTCGTCTTCGCAGTTTGTGGCGAGATTCTAGACAGAAAAGCGACCTTGCAAGACGCAAGACGATAGTATCATTTTAATTGAGACAGACAGAAGAGTTAGGCAAACACATGTTAATTGCTGCAATTGAAATTCAGGGCTCAGTCTGACAAAGCGCTGAGCACGTCCACTCCCTGGAGTCAAAGGAAGCACCTTGGAGGTTTGGGCCTTTGCCAGGACAAGAGGGTTAATTTTGAGTCAACAATTCAGGTTTCCAGACTATTCCAGGTTGTGCCGGAGCGGCGGCAGCAATGTGAGCTGCAGTAGCGACTCCCATTGGGTGTGAGCAATGGGACCCATTGGTCGGGCTCCCAAGCCTCAAGCACAGTCCAGACCCTGTGGCCTGGGCACCTTGGAGAGGCAGGAAAGCAGTCCAAAAGCTGGTTATTCCAAGGCAGCTGAATGTTAAGTCTGATGCTTCTTCCTGACAGGGACATGGGTATGCGTTTCACCCACCCAGGAGTGGAGTGCAGACTGTGTGGGGTTGTCCCCACCACACAGCTTTTCTGTAACAAACCGTAGTTTCGTAGCAGCAGGAATGAATGTAGTGTGTCTCTATTGTCAGAGATAGGCTGCTGAATAAAAGGGAGCATAACATCCACTGTGGTCAAATGAAAATGCCTGGTAAGGGGGGATAACCCTTCTCCGTGCAGGGCAGGGATACCAAAACATGGGTTCGAGTTCGGATACCTAAATCCTTTCTTTTGTTCCAGATGAGGGGTATTGAGGTCTGCTAGCCTTGCATGATCCCAGCCTGAGGCTTTCCAACTCCACTCCTATGGAAAGAGTGTTGCAGCTCCCACCTCCGAAGGTGGTGAAGCATAAGATGGAGGTGGAGAAGCCTGGGAAATAGAAATGTCCTAAAACTGTGGAGGCAATTGGGGGGAAAAGAGAAACAGAAATAAGGCTACTACAGTCCCCTGCTTTGATTAAAACAGTTGCTGAGAGAAACTTGACATTTCAGATTTGAAATAGGTGGTTGCAGAGAGAGTACGTATGTGAAAGTTTTCAATAACTGACTGTAAGGGGAAAAATATTTTCCCTGCTAATATTCAGAGGATCGTTTCCAGAAAACGCCCCCTTTGACCATGGCAGAGATTTGCCAGCAGCTAATTTTGGAGGCAACTGGTGCAGCCTTTCAACTTGTGCCTGTTGCAGACCTTGCCGGGCAGCGGGACAGGCATGTGAGACTTCCCTTCCCATTTCAGCATCCCCCTCGGGAACTTTTCCCCCTCACCACCCTGTGCCAAACCTCTTCTTCTCACCAGGTTTCGCCGGCAGCGCAGCAGATGCAGCCCACACAGACGATACAGCCACCACAGCCGACCGGAGGCCGCAGGAGGAGGGTGGTAGACGAGGACCCGGATGAGAGGAGGCGGAAATTTCTGGAAAGGAACCGAGCTGCCGCCACGCGCTGCAGACAGAAGAGGAAGGTCTGGGTGATGTCACTGGAAAAGAAAGCAGAAGAGCTCACCCAGACAAACATGCAGCTTCAGGTGCGAGACACTGTCTGCGCCCCTAAGGACACAGAGGGGCTCTTTGTGCACAGAGGGGCTGGCGGTGCCTTTGGGGCTGCCCCCATACAGCCGGCTCCTAGCAGGAGCAGGGGCATAATCAAAGTCCATTAATCAAGATGTGTGTGCTTCAATTAAAGAAATAATTACATTTTAGTGGGATAAGCCAGGAAAAAACTGTCTTGAAATTTAGACGCCTTCACTAGATGGAGTTGTATTTATTTTCTTTTCTTGTCACTGCTTTTCGGGTGGGATTTTTTTGGAAGTGCCATTAACTTGCCTGTAAAAGACTATTTTAGAGAAGGGCGTGTAGCTAAACCTTCAATCAAAGCAAGTAAGATAGGAGCGTAAACAGATAAGTCTAACAGTAAGAATAATCATATGGATAGATGAAAATATACTGAATATGATAATAAAAGCCTTTCTTACAGTGCTGCCCTTCTTACGGTGGGCACAGTAGTTCTGCCTCCTTCAGAGGTGTGCCTGTGTGATTCCAGGAAGCCAAATTGCCTTCAGAACAAGACATAAAATAATGCCATGGACAAATGTTAACATTAACCCAGCACACGAGCACCATGCGCCAGTTTTAATCAGTTCTGCTGAAGCTGTGGCACAGTTTCTGTACTCTTGGGTTAAAACATTGCAGAAGAGCCTGGTTTAAGCTTTGTGGCAAACCAAACCCTCTCTTTCTTTTCTAGAACGAGGTTTCCATGCTGAAAAATGAGGTAGCGCAGCTGAAACAGTTATTGTTAACACATAAAGACTGTCCAATAACAGCTATGCAGAAAGAATCGCAAGGATATCTAAGTAAGTAGCTGGTATGTTTGCACTGTCTCCACACTCTTCACAGGAAAGCAAAGTTTCCAATTCTTCCCTCCAGAATCCCTTGTTGGTCATATTATCTCTTGAACCTGTCTTCTCAAACATCATCTGAGCCGTCCAATCTCCTGCCCTTACTTATCCAGCCCTGCACCAAACCAAAAAAGCCCTGGTTTGCATCCCACACAGCAGAGCTAGCCTTCCCCATCCCTCCCTTCAGCAAGGAGATGCACACGGATGGACGCTCACTCCCCTGTGGAGGATCCTGCTTGAACTCACAGCTTCAAACCTGCAAGAGTCCTCCTGGGCACAGCGCTGCCAGAACCTTAAAATAACTCTCAAAAGAAAAGTTATAAAGGAAAATATTACAGTTCCTTCCAGTGAAAATGGTCCTGTGCTCTGACAGTAGCACAGACCAGGCGTGGCACAGGTTTTCAAGGTTTGTTAACTCTTTCTTAACTCTTAAACTTTCTTTTTTCCCAAAAGTTATCATTTAATGGAGACGTTGAATCGATTCTGTCTAAATGATGCATTTTGAGTGTGGTAATTTAGGGACAAACTCTTTGCTTGGCTCTAGAACAGCTCAAAAGAAATTCAGGGTTATATCTGCTAGACTGCGGTGTTCCCTTAAAATAGAGCCCATTTCTATCTCCTCTGCATCACTATGCATCTGGCTTTTTAACAGTGCTCAAAGAAAGAAAATAATTGTATTACATGCCTGTCAACTGTTGCTTGAATTAGATTTTCTGTGCTGCAGTGCACTGCACTCTCATTTTGATTCCTGCTGGAGCAAATAAAGCATTTAAGCATCCCAAGTGATTTTATAGACCTTAGGATATCAGAATTTTTATCCCGACATTGGTTTCATAGTCATTAAGGTCTTGGACTTACTTCAGGGTCTCAACTCCTGAAGTCAGGTTGATATCAGAGACGCTGTCTTAAAAAAAAATATAACAAAAGCTGCAAAAGACAGAATATGGAGAGTGTTGTATAACTGTGTATTTTGAAACCCCGTGACTTGTGCATGCCTCAGGTTGTTGGTAGCGCTGCCATAGTAGTACATCCCTTTTCCAGGAGTGTCACCCAGCCTGGGCTTGTTACTCAGATGGAAATATGAATGTGTGTTGTTTCTGTGCCCCCACCCCCTTCCCAGGTCCCGAGAGCAGTCCTCCTGCGAGCCCGGTCCCAGCTTGCTCCCAACAGCAAGTCATCCAACACAACACCATCACAACCTCCTCCTCTGTCAGCGACGTCGTGGGAAGCTCCACTCTCACCCAGCTCGCCAGCCACAGAACAGACATCAACCCCATTCTTTAAAGGTGGTTGATCAGAAACTGCTAGGGGAGTGTGGTAGCGTATCAAAGCGTCCTCTGTGCTAAGGACATTTGCAACCGTAACTCAAGCCTGGAAGATTCCTCAGTTCTTGAAAGACTCTGGCTTTCATTTTTATAGTTATTAAAATGTCTTTTATACTTAGTTACATGAAAGGGAGTTATGCAATTAATATGCTATCAGCTTGAGAAATGCTTTGGTGCTTTCTCCAGTTTTTTTGGTACCAGTTACTTGTTTATAAACCTAACTGTTTCTGTACATAGTCATGTTTCCTTCTCACCAACCTAGCCTGAAGCTTCAGAAATACCGAGTTGTGTTAAACTGCAGCTTGTTAGCCAACGTGAGGCATGAAAAGTATTAAACAGAGTCATATGTAGGTAACTAGGAGTAATTAGGCTATAAATACAGAAAGAAGGGATCTGCTGACAGCATAGTAAAAAAGAGTTAGCGTTGTGCTATCAGCAGACCCCATCTTGCATTCAGAGCCTCTTTCAAAGCAGTTATATAGGATGTGGCTGTCAGGACAAAATCGAGCCCAAATAACGTTCTTTTGACTAGACCTCCCCCTTCTTTCTCCCCTACCCTGGCCTTTTTCTCCTTCAGTTTCACACCTTCCTTTTCCCTTCCCAAAACCTTTTCATCTCCAGCTTTTTTTCTTTTTCTACCCTGCTTTTTTCATTCCAAGGCTTTCTTGCTTCCCTCTTCCTCTGAAAGAATGGTGATGAACAAGCAAAAACTTCAAGCCCAGCTAAAAACTGTCGGCACGGCTGTTGCTTTCACTAGCTCTTCACCCGCAGCTGGGCTGTGCTGAGCATTTGGCTTTTAAAAAAAAGAAATGCTCCTGATTTAGTGTTTTTAATAAACAGTGAAAGGCAAAAGCAGTGCAGCCCCAGGTGAAGCAGAATTGAGAGCCAGCTGTGTTGATGCTAGCAGCCCTGTGAGCTTCTGTGGTGAAGTACAGGCGCAGCGAACAACACCTGAGAATCACAGCAGTTCTTTTGCACTGGCAGTCATCAATGTAGAAAAACCTATGTAGTATGTAATAATTCAGAAAAGTTCTGTTCCCTAACCCGGTTGCATTGTTCTAGCAACAAAAGCTAACAGCCTGAGGTTTCACAGGCTATAAAGGAGAAATAAATCAGTGTAACAGTTCTGACCAGCCGGAAAAATGCCAGTTTTAATTCCCAGGGAAAGACCTGTGCTCTTCAGGCATTCGTTTAAGCATCCGTGGACTGATCCTGACCTGGCAGAGTGTAGCTTCACTGGCTTTAATGGCACTTAACACCCCTTTACTGCGAGTAAGGAATTGTCTCATTAGGACGCTAAATAATTTTTAGAAGGATTGCAGCCGCTAAAAAGCACTGCAGGAATGGCAAATCCCACTGCACTCTGGATAAAATTCAGTCCTGCAAAGAGGGTCTGGAAAAGAGCCTTATACCACAATTAAGGTTTTTGTTTGGACTCTGGGCCTGCCCCTCAGCATGACTGATTTGCATCCCCGAGTGGTACCAGTGATTGATGGGAAAATCAGATGGAGATGATGCCAGTTAATTATGCTGCCTTGCTTTATACCGAGACCTGATTTTGCTCTCAAATCTGTCAACAGCAGAACCTCCCGCTGCTTACTCAGGGAGCAGGCTCCGAGCTGGTGATAAATGTTTAAACATTTCAAGCTACATCTTTAATAGCAAAACCTAATTCTCATTATTCCTGGCAAATCCTCTAACCATGAACATGCTTTGTTCCGAAGCAAAGTTCTCCTCCTCTAAGACTGTGCCTTTGGGGTTTAGAGAAGTCTTCAGTTTGAGAAGGGTGGCTCTTCTCTGTGCAGGAGGGAGAGTGAAACAACTGAAGCGTGAGGAACTGTAAGGAGCAGGGCCAGCCTGGAAGGGAAAGCAAAATTCTGAGGGTCATTCATTTCTGAATTAGCTCTTATATCACTAACTAATTTTTTTACCAGCATTCTTTTCTTTAACAGCTCACTTTCCATTTATGCAAGTACATTCAAAAGAAGATTATTAATGTACATTATAAATCTTGACTTGATTATATAGTCTAAGAACCAAAAAGTTATGAAAAAATACAGATGTAAAGGATTTTCTATTATATTTTAGACAAACAAATACTTTTAAAGTGTTTTAAATGCTGAATCTATAATTTTTTGTTAACCTCCAGTTGTAATAGCTAAATGGTTTTGCTTCATCGTGGCTCCCAAGGGAACTTTTTTCAAATATGCAGTTGAGCAAAATATTCCAGCTGAGTATCCGCTCTGTAAAAAAACCCCAAATAAGCCATTTCCCCTGTGTCTGAATTTCATCATTCACCATGAAAGAAAAAATATCATGGCAGGGTTAATTTAAAAACTTTATCTGAGTAGCACTTAAATACATTAAAAAATAAAAATCAAAGTTGTTGATAATATTAGAATACCCAGTTGAGCTACGCTGCACTAGAATTACGATTTAGCTTCATTTTATTCAGTCTCCTCAATTAAAATATTTAGCTGTTAAACTGAAAGCCTCTACATTAAAAAGAAGGAAAAAAAAAACAAGAAAAAAAAGAAAAAAATACAAAAAACTTGCCTAAGTTTTGTTAAATTCAGCTACTTGAGAGTTTGACTGATGTGTATTATATATAGCTCTATTATTTCTTTTTTTTAATGCTAACTAGGCAAGCCAACCACACATGTTGGCCTAAATGTGTAATTACAATGAAATGTCTCCTTTCTATACTATTGGCCTTTAGGTATAATCCTTGCTAGTGATGTGGAAATAAGTAAAGGATGAAAAGCTATTTGCTATCGCTTCTTGTAACTCTGTCGCAGGTTCACAGGCCAAGACAACATGCAGCATATTTATATCGGCTATATCATCAGTAAAAGGACCAAGTATACCAGGCACCTTATATTATTCATCAGATTTGCTTCTACATTAAAATGCTCTTGTTTTCCAGGGGAATGAGCCTGCAGCTTTTCCTCAAGCTGCCCGTCCAGCTGGGCACTGGAGGCTGCCTGAGCAAGGGCTGTGGGAGAAGCCCCTGCCCCTCTGTCCCCAGGATGTCCCTCTGCTGCACGGTTGGTGGCAGTGGCCTCTTCCTAAGCGTGTTACTCTAAATGTACTTCCTAGTCTCTTTCCATCAAGGAGAAATCCTGCTTTTTCCACGAGCTACTACTGGAGATTGCTCCGCTCTCCTTCTGCCCCACCAATCCAGCCTGTCTCCGGGCTTACCAGGCTCCATGCCCCATCCCACTACCAGTGAATGACTCGGACCACTTCCCTCGCCTGCTCTCCCGGGCACTAGCAGGGCAGCGAGCCCCATCCGGCACCTTGTTCAGGAAGAGGTATTTCTGTGGACAGTACCTCTCATTGCACAACATTGAAAGCACGTCGGAAATCTCAGCCACGGACAACTGCAATACTCCGATAGGAAAGAAACGATGTTGTGATGCGGTTCCTTCGTCCCTGCCCCACCCTTCCCTGAATATATGCAAGCCATATTCATAATGCTGCCTGTGGGAGACAAGTAGTTTGTGTGCTATCATGGTGTGTTTTATAAGGACCACGAAGATGATGATGATTTATGGAGAATTTCACGCTGTTGGGAGTTAATTCCTGCTACGAAGCTAAATGTCTGCTGCCCATCTTCTGAATAGTGGAAAGTCAATGGTTCAGTGCCTCAGTGTGTGTGGATTTAGTGTGTTAACTGACTCTGTCCTGTCAACTAACAAGCCAGCTATAACTGTTGTTAAATGCCCAACTTTTGAGGATTCATATTTTTTTAAGCAACAATATCTAGTGTTAAAAACTAGCCTTTTAGTTTAGGCAAAATGTGCTTTTTAGCAGCTAATACCTTTTTTAAGAAAAAAGCGTATAGAGTGAATTTATGAAAATTCATGAGGACCAAAGCAATTTTAAACCAGGAATCTATTAATTTAGTATTCACATAGAATTTTATAAAGTATTTATTAATAAATGTTATTTTAACACATTCCATTTGAACAGTATTCTTGTACAGAATCTGTTTGTTTTTTTAAGTTACAATATTAGTTTTGCAATAAACTACTCTATGTGTGTGTGCATCTTAATTTTTCAGGGTCTCAAGCAGAAGTCATCCATCTAAGATGGAAGTCTGCTGAGGTCAGTTGTATAGAAATTCCTAGAATTAAATGTTTTCCTTAAAGCAGCATCTGCTTTTTCTTTTTGCCTTTTTTTTTTCTTTCTTTTTTTGGTAACAAGGCAAATTATAAACCTTCATTTGTTTCTTTTGTATTGGAAAACATGCTCTCTCTCATTATAGAAAGCATGGATCAACATATAACTGGAAAGCTTGTCTGTTTTTTTTTTTTTCCTCCTTTTTTCTTATTAAGGCTGATTTTATACATCACCATGGAAGATCTAACCCCATCCTTGTTTCTTTTCTACTATCACATAGTGAGTTGCACTATACTGCCTTATCATTGCCTCTTCTGTCCTCTTACTAAGCAGTGTTCCTTAGATTTACGCCATTGAAACTCCATTATACATCAGAGAAAATTACTGGAGGGGGAAGAAGAGAAAAAGATTGATCTGTAGACATAAAAACTAAACTGTGCCTATAAAACAAAACCAGTTACAACTAATTAGTATCTTATTTCTGTGTTTCAATTATTTATATTATTTTGAAATTGCACTTTAGCTCTCACTCTCATTCTTGCTTTCCCTTGTTGAATCATTTATACTCTAGTAAAACGTTTGCACCAGGTACATTTATATGCTTTCACTGGTGGCATATCTACAACTTGTCTCTCACACCTGCCCAAACGGAGAAGCTGAGAACAGCCAGTCTGCAGTGTGACTTAGACTCTTCTTGACAGCATATAAATGTTTTATTATGCAAAGTGTGTGAGGCAGCATCTAAGCTACGTTTATAATCTCTCATCCCGAGAACCAAAGTGTCCTGTATTATTGTAAGGTCAGGAGACTGGCTCTGTTGTGCATTGTCATGCACTTTGACTGTTGTCCAACTCACAGTAGCTGCAAAGCTGCAGTGGTAACAGTGGCCATACTATGTATTAGAGTTCTGAATCAATAAAATATGTTGCCTTATAACTTGACTAGGGACAGCACCTTTTAAAAGAAAAAAAGAATAAGAAAAGAGGCTAAAAACTTTTAAGGACAAACAAAAGCAATATAATCTCAAGTGATCTGAAAACACACACAGATTTGTTCGGTTTTTCAGCATCTGAAATTATGATCTTACTGCAAAGACAAAAGAGACTGTTTACATCCGTAACATCTTTTTTTTTATTCCCTAGAGCTTACAGTTATCTCAGTTTTATCAGTGGTTTTACACTTTAGCTTTTAAAATTACTTCATAGCAAATCCTAAACTGCATGAGGCCAAAAATGTCAGTGTTCACACACACTCACAGGCAAGATTGATTCTCTAAATGGAAATCTGATCCTTTCCCAGGCTCTCCTTGGACTTGAATCAATAATTACAACTCACTATATTTAGACCAATGTGTAATACCTGGGACTCAGGATCTGCACTTCCACACTTATGCAGATTAAATGTTAGTGATGTTGAGTTTCACCTGGTGGAACGCTTCCCAAAGCCCATGGTATGACCATGCCATCTGATGCCGTGGGACTTGGACCCAGACCTCTTGCTTGACTAAAAACCTGTGCAACAGCCTTTTAAATGAAGACTGAATGCTCCTTCTAGCTTTGCAGAGACTGCAACAGTGTCAGGAAGCAAGGGAAGTGGGGGGACTGATAGGGCATTTCAAGGGAAATGTTTTCCTTGCTGGAATTTAGGAAATTCCAGAGGCATTTTTTTTCCCCACCCCTTGGAGCTGAGATTGCAGAGATTCCTGTCAGAGACAACCTTTACCATGTTTCCACAAGTCAAATTATTTTGCACGAAAGGTGTATTTGCTCTTCTGAATAACAATAATTACCACTGAGAGCTTTGCCAAGGACTTTATCATTGAGATACGAGTGTTTTTCATCCCATGACCGTTAGCTCTGTACCCCTCTCTGTCACAGCTCCATTCAAACACTGGGTAGTACTCATTGGTGAATGTTGCTTCTTTGGACTATTGCCATTGTCCTGGTTTTAAGGAACTTTTAGCACTGCTTGGAGTAAGCCTAAACTATCAAAGTATATATATATATATATATATATATTATATTAAAAAAAGGTGCTGTCACAGTAAGTTTTGGGCTTGAGGTTGTTTGTATTGTATGCAAAGGTTTTGTGTTTGTTTGTCTGTTTTATTCTGTAAAGCAACCACCTTCCTTACTGGAGGGAGATAATTTTTTCTTTGGATTTTTTTTTGGTACATAAGTGTAAATACTTGCTGCAGCATTTAATATGTTTAATTTTATGTTAAGCTTTTTGTCGCATTGTGAATCCATTATTGTTACAAATGGACAATGAGTTCATTGAGACTGTTCAACTAGGTCAGATTTTTACATCTCTTTCTAGCTAGAAGAGACAGGAATTTTGTGCATTTGTACAAATGTTAATAATATCACCGCAATTCCAATATAATAAAGCACTCAAATACAAATAGTTCCAGTAGTTTGGCTGTGTCTATAACTCTCAACATATTACAATATGGATAACTCCTGCAATTAAACCAAGCTACTCTTCACTTGTTTCTGTTCTGAGCGGTATCCCTTCATCTCCCCCAAAATCAGAGGAGGACCACAGTGCTGGGCATCCTTCTGCCTGGCCCTAGGAGTGAGGGGCTCTGCAGACCTTACAGCCCACTGCTGCCCTCCAGCAGCCGAGGTGACTTTGCAAGAACAAGTTCCCTCAACCTCTTCCAAGCAGGGAGGCTGTAAAGCCTCAAACAAAAAGGCTTACGTGGTGCAGCCTGACGTGAGGCCTCCGCATAGGGATGAGACAAGCTGCTATTTTACTTTTTCTTGCAGCTGGAGTGTGCTTATATCAAAATACACTCTATGCTTGTTATTCCGCCAACCTCGCCTCTTGCCAAAAGCTGCCTGGAAATGGATTTCCTGCTGGGCTAATTAGCTCTAATTGTGATGCCCCTGTTATCTTGCCAACCTCATTTCTCACTATAAATTGGTCCAATACAGACCTTGGCACAATAAGAAATAAACTGTAATCTAAAGTTAGTCAGAAGGAGCCCATCTCTCCAGTTGGATTCATGCAACTTGATGACCTTGCTGGAAGTCATGGAGCAATGGCCTGACCCCACAGGGTCCAAGACCTGAGAGCAGCCTCAGCTACTGGGACTGGTCTGCACACAAGCACTCGGTACCAGTGTCATGCTGCAGACCAACCCTGTGTGGCATGACCATGCTGCTCCCTTGGAGGCCTTGGCACGGGCACAGCTCCTGCTGCTCTCCCCCTGATTTTCAAAAGGCTAAATCTAGCCAAGAGCATTCACCCTCCTAAAATGAGTAGGAAAAAGGCACAGCCATGCCCCTGTTCCCATTCTCCCTTTGGAAAAACTGGAAAACGGGGTAGTGGGCACACATGGCTCACTCTTTAAGGGGGTACAACAGATGTTTTCCCCAAACCTCAAGGCATGGCATTAGCTGGAACCATTTCTGAGGCCGTTTACTCCTGCACTGTCTTTAAAGCAGGACTGTCATGCCACAGCTTAACCTGTATTTATACAGCTCGGCTCTTGCCTTGGAACCAAATACTGAAAGAAGATCATCACATCCTTAAAAATAGATACCTCTCATGAAGGCTATCACAGGACTATTTTATTGTCCACAGTTATATTTACACCTGACACTATGAGCTAAGCAAGATGCATTCGGGCTGAGGTAACACTGCCCTTTACAGCTGATTCATGGTTTCCCAAACCTGATTGCAATATTTGTTCTTCTTCCAAGCAGTCCACTGTTACTATTGCTCTCTCTGGGCTGCTCTGGACACCATATCAAAGTTATTAGAGAAAAAAATGAATCAGTGTGAGTGCATGCTCTTTCCCTTCTCCTTTTCAGCCAGAACTAGACCGAGTGGAGGACACTTTGCGTCAAGTGAGAGAATTGCCCTAGCTTATATCAGCGGGAGCAGTGATGCAGAAAGGCTCCTTTTTCCTGTCACACCAGCCCCTTGTGCTTTGACTAGACCCACTTTGCCTCTCAGTCTCGCCCCAGCTTTCTCCCTAACTCAGGCTGCAGTCTCAGCTATTTACTGTAACAGCACTCAAACTAATGGCTATGTAGCGTAGAGTTTGGGTAGGGGTAATAAGCTAGCACTGAGCGGACTGTATGTACCTAAAGGCATTGGCACAAAGCAGACAGTATAACAGGTTAGCAACAGCAGTTTAGAGAAAGCAGACTCCTCCTGAAAAGAGGGATGTGGACAAAACAAGATTTAAGGGACTGAGAAGTGGGAAGTGGACTGGTGCTGAAGAAACGTTTTTGTGGTGGGATGGAGAGGCAAGCAGTCATGAGTGCTTTTTTGTTAGGGTTTCTTTTAAAATAGAAAATCGTGGAGTAGAGGGAACAGTGAACATGGAAGGATGCAAAGCTCTCTGGTATCACCCTGCCTCTCAGCGTAAAACAGCCAAAGAGAGTCTGACCCCCTCCTGGGGAATCTCCCCACACACAGCACCTGGGGACAGTCTTAGTAATGGGGTGGTTGGATATGGTCCCACTGACAATGGGCCTTCCTTTAAAAGGGAAGACCAGTTTTCCTCTCTGCAATTGCTACTAGCCCCACCATAGGATCCTTGAGCTCTGGGACTACCCCCAGAATTACCCTGTTGCCCCCACTTTCTTTACAGAAAGGTTTTGCAGTCATTTCTAGCTTGGCCCATAGGGAATAAGCAAAAGAGTAAACACAAAACTTCCCGAGAACCCAGTTTCAAGATAGTCAATAAATTAATCAAGAGTCAGAAAGAAGGGATCAAAGATAAACAAGGACCACCATCACCCATAAGATCAGAGTCATCAACTGAGGGTTTGGGGCCATTTGCTTAATTATTTTGGTCTGCTTCATGATCCCAACTGCCCTAAATTCTTTTTTGCCTCTGATCTGCCCTGCTGCAGTGGGGATGCTTGGTTTAGTGGGTCTAAGCAGGGTGTAGGTGCTTGCCCTTTGCTTAAAACTCTCTTTCTGTAGCACTCTTGAGCACCATTTTTCCTCCAGTCTGCTCTGTTCTCCAGTGCAACACAATGCTACAGTATGAGAATGACCCCACAAAGCTGATAAAATATTTAAAACGTGTGTTCTGATTGTGCTAGGTAAGAAAATACCACGAAAGCCTGACCATTAGTGAACCTGATCAGCCCATTCCCGTAGGACTTGCCAGCAGAGCAAGCCAGAACAGCCTGAACTAGAAGCTATGGGGCAGCTGTGTTTCCCAAAAGAGAGCAGAGCTTAAAGATATAGTTTGCAAAGGCTTGAGGAATTTGCAAGCTGTGCCACACTCTAAAAGCAAACAATATAGATGTAGATTTAGATCTAGATACATAGATAAGCAGACATGGATTATATACCTACATACAGGTGGTATAGATATATAGATGCAGATGGTAGAGTCCATGTGTGCATGTGTATTTGTATATATGGTGGGTCAGCAGGTGTTTTCACAGGGCACTGCATTCAGCTGACGCCAAGTCAAGTTAAAAGAAAGAAAAATACTCGACATAACTGGCCAGTTCATGTGGGAAATTTGAGTCGAGTAAAAATAAATAAAGGCAGAAACAGATTAGTTTAAATCTGGGGCCCTTTGGATTATAATGGATCACATAGGAAGATGGGAGGCTTTGTATGGAAGGACTCTATATCCTCCTTGCACTTTCTCTTTTGTTTCACTAATCATTTTAATTTTGTTTTATAAGGAGGCTGGGCCAATTCCACCTTAGTAAAAGTTTTTCTTAGTTTCAAGAAGCTGTGCTGCAAAGACAATATGTAGCCATGGATGAGAAAAAGGAATCATTGGCAGTGGGGCACAGCTGCAGACTTTGGTTATGCAGGATTGTGTTTGGTTCCACAACACAGACCGTGTTTTCTGTTGCTGGCATTTTGTTGTAGCTATTCCCTGCACTTTGATCTAGGAGTTAAATTGTCAGAATTAAAGTTAAAACCAAGCAGTTTTCACCAGCTGAATAGGGAGGATGGGAGAGCTTTGCCTTTGTCCTGCTGCAATGATGGCTTGCCTTTAGAGACAGCCTCTATCATTCAGCTGGAGTAGGTGCAAGCTGCACTGACTCACACCCCTCTTGTGCCTAATTCCCACAATCCTGAACTCATCTCCTAATATAGTTGAGGGACTATTTGCTCCTTGCCAGGGTGCTCTTCCTGCTACCTCTTTGTGGTAGTACTCCACGGGATGAGGGAGAGGGCCTGTGGAGACATCCACAGCCCCACATTTCCCCAGCAATGCAACATGGTAGCATCCTGGCCATGCTGTCCAGTTTTGCAGGGGTCCCACTATGCTGACCCACTTGCTCTGGTGTCTCCTGCCACCACACTGTAGGAGCTGAGCTAAACCAAGGTCCTGTCGCTCACCTGACTGTTCCTCAAGCCAACCTGAGGGACTAAAACCAGGGGAAAAAAGCAGCAAGAAAGGTGATTTTTGCATTGACTGTGGAGACCTGTGAGGGCAGGGGGGTGAGCAGGGAGTGAGCAGAGAACAAGGAAGGTTGTGGAGTTGCTGCCTCGTTGTCCCTGTGAAGTTTATCCGCCTGAGTGCACTTCTAGTGCTGAACCACAAGCAAGGCTTCACCCAGAGTTCTCCTTCCCCTCCAAAGCCCACAAAGCCCAAAGTAATTTTAAAACATAACCTGCTCTCTGCTTTCCGAGTCAGCACACCTTACTTTGCTGATAGATAGAGGAAAACCCAAGCTACTGATTAAAACAATGCTTTTTTCTCCTTTTTTTTACATAGAAGAACCCACATTTTTAAAAGCTTAGGAAGAGCTTCTGGCATATCTTCATGAGGGCAATTTCCTCTGCTGTGTTCTGTCACACGTCACTCAAGGAGAATCTCACCAAGTCCTTTTTGCAGCAGCAAAACTTGGTACCTTTTTGATGAATCTCACAAAAAAACAGTTCCCTTCCCTTGCAAGCCCTGGTCGAACACAGAAGTGCACAGGGCTGAGCCCTGCTGAGGGACGGTGCCACAGGAGGAAGCACAACACCCATGGATCCCTGGCACTCACATCTTGTTTCTGTGATGGGATGAGAAAGGCCCATTTTTCCCAATTGGAAATTAAGTCCACTTGGCTTGCTGAAGCCATGGAAGACATCAAGAGCAAGGCACTGCCTTTTCCAGGAAAGCTCTGCTTCTAACGTGGTACGAGAGCAGTAGGATCCCATTGGTGCTGCAAAGCAGAGCTCCATCAGCTGCTGCTGCGCTGATTGGAGCCAGCAGCACAGGAGAGGAAGCCAAGGACAGCTTTTAAATGCACGCGGTGGAGAGAGGAATGAAAAATACTAATTTTAAATGGATCGACGCTGGCCTTGGAGCTCAGCAGGCAAACATCCAAGCCTGTCATGAGGGAGTAATGAGAGCTTTTAAATTAGATGTGATCACCTATTTGTGGCTGTACAGTGTTTGCTGTGTGTCCCCTGTACCTCAGGGAGATCCCCAGACATGTAAGGTTACAAGCGTGCTGTCCACGTACAGGCTTTTTCAGCAGAGGGTTTTGAGTGCTTCCCAGGCTTTAATTTGGTGCCTTCCTTACCTAGGGATTCAGGTAATATATAATTGTCTTCATTTTTCCCAGCAGCACACAGAGGAATAGACTGACAGAAACCAGGAAATGTGAGCATGCCCCTTACTTTCCTACCTCCCTTTCCTGCTCTTGCCAACAGCCCGTTCATCAGGGCCTCGTCAGGAGACTTCAGACAGGTCTTTAAAGCTTTACCTGCAGAAGGCGTACCCTTACAGTCCTCTCTAGAAGTTGTAATCCTTACCCTCAAGGAGAAAGGAGCTGGTTTGCTTTCCATTTGTCTTCTTCAAAGCTCTGTCCAAGCTCATCCTCATTAGGAGGCCATTAAAACATCAATGTTCTTCACATTACGATTTCCTTTTGGATTACATGGGAAGATTTTTATATGCTGTGAAAAGATTCCCCAGTTCTGACATCTCTTTTTTTTTTATATCTGCCCAGACCAAAAGATTGTGAAGAACAGGAATGGGAAACCATATCGGCATTCAAATAAAATGCCACAGTCATCCTCAGAGGCGAAGGGAAAGCCCTGCAGTCTCATTAGCCAAACTTGCACATGGTTCTAATCAAACGGGTGGGAGGGAAACATTCCCTTGGCCACGGATACGACCGATTTTTTCCTTAGGTTCCAATTCTGTAACTCTTATTCAGCCGAAGATAAACGGGCTTTTCAGGCAGGGAAAGGGGGCTTTGGGATCGGGCTCTAAGGCTTTTCATGTATTCAGTTGTCACTTGCCTTTTACATTCAAATTCTGATGGGTCAGACTTCCTAGATGGTGTCTTTCAACACCTAATAACTCACCCGGCAAGTTCCAGTGCTAATACAGATGTCTTCTTATCAAGCTTGAAACACAGGGCTTGGGGGATTATTTTTAAGACACTTCTTGGTGCTTTCTTTCTCTACATTTGTACCAAGTCCTTCACAAGGATTATTTATGTGGCATTTCTTTCCCACTACACAGTTGAAAATATCACCTGTTTTAGCAGGAGATTTCTGGGGTGAGTGCAGGAATATTTTGAGGAATTTGGTCATGGCCATTTGCTAATGGAAAATCTAGTAAGCAAAGTGGGTTGCTGGGTTTTTTTTTTAAACCACAATAAATTTTATATTTGTTACTGCTGGATTCCCATTAAATGCATTAATTACAGGAATGTTTAATGAAGCAAATAAAAAAAAATTATGTATAGAGCACTGTGAAAAACAAGGTACTGAGCAGCATGTGCTCTTATATACTCTTAATAAAAGACCTTACCTTCAGGTAAAAACCCAATAAAATATGCCATAACGTGCTACGGGACCCACTGTTGATTTACAATGCATTACTCCTCCAGCAGTAAGCAACTTTTGCACAACGCACAGCAAGCTTTTATATATTTATATATAAGACCTTTTTCTTCTTCTAACAAAGATTTATTGAATTTCCCCGGAGCATATTCATTTTGTAAAAAGTTCTTTGTTTTACTCCACTGCAGTTGTTGCAATAAAGGGAACAATCTCCTTCCCGACTGGCACTTGAGATATTAAAATCACAAAAAAACGTGGGAATGAATATCACAATGCTTTATATACAAATATTCCTCTGTACGCTCCATGAGACCAAATGCAACGTGTGTTGCTAATATCTGGCATTTTGCAAATCCATAGCACGTTGGGCGAGGTCTAGAAATACATGGTGAAATTATCGTAAAGCCCCGGGTTCTAATTCCTCCAAGGAGCTATAAATGAGTAACATTTAAAATAAGTTCATGCACCTTCTGTTCCCCAAATTTAAATGACGAGCATGTAAACCCCATACTAGCAAGTTCCATGTAACCACCGAGAAACTTAAATTACGCATAACATGATGAACACAGGTTGAAATCCTTGAAGAAATAAAGGAGGATTCCCTGAAATGCGCTTGCCAATCCTTTGCATCCCATCAAAGACTGTTTTTTCAAGCACGATGTAATGTCTCATGATATAATGGAACAGTTCTCGGTGTTCCCTATTAGTCACACTGATTATTATAGTTGGCACAGGGTCCTCTCCACGTTTGCTCCTCAGACGTACATTTGCTCTCCCATTCCTACTCACTCCACCATAAAATCCCTCAGTTTTAAAAGGGCCCCTTCTACCTTGGCTTCACCTGTAATAACGGAACAGGAACATGTAAGACCCTCACCCTGCAAATACGAGCGCACATAGAATCATAGAATGGTTTGCATTGGAAGAGACCTTCAAAGGTCATCTAGTCCAATCCCCCTGCAATAAGCAGAGACATCTTCAACTAGATCAGGCTGTCCAGAATCACATCCAGCCTGGCCTTGAATGTCACCAGGGATGAGGCATCTAACACCCCTCTGGGTAACCTGTCAGACTGTTTTACCACCCTCATTGTAAAGAATTCCATCCTCATGTCCAGCCCGAATCTCCCCTCTTTTAGTTTAAAACCATTACACCTCATCCTATCACAACAGGCTCCACTAAAAAGCCTCTCCCATCTTTCTTATAAGCTCCTTTAGGCACTGGAAGCTGCTCTAAGGTCTTTTTGGAAACTTCTCCAGGATGAACAACCCCAATTCTCTCAGCCTTTCCTCATAGGAGAGGTGCTGTTTTTTGTTGCTCTCCTCAGGTCTCTCTCCAACAGCTCCATGTCTTTCCTAAGCTGAGGACTTCAGAGCCGGACACTGTACTGCAGGTGGAGTCTCACTGGAGCAGATGGACAGTATCACCTCCCTTGACCCACCGGCCACATGCTGAAGCCCTCAGTTGTTCACCCCCATATGCAAATACAGACATACAGGAGTGGGTCCATGAGTAAGTACACGGGGTTTTAAGGGGGAAAAACACCTCTATGCTTGTCTTGGCCACCTGAGAAGGCTCTGCTTTGCAGACAACATCTCCTGTGTCCGCATGTTTAGGGCAACAGAGTGGGAAGAAGTTTCTGCGCCTCAAGTTCCCCATGGACACTGCAAAGAGCTTTGCCCCTTGTGCCCAACTCCTCAGGCTGATAGCGAGTGTGACCCCCCAAAACCCTGGTGGACCCTCCCTGCAGCCAGCCCCGGAGGACACAAGGCCCGCTCCCGTCCAGGGTGAGCAGGCGGGTGCCCGAGGACAAAGCCGGGGAGTCCCAGGCTTGCCCGATCTGCGGCAGACGCGTTAGCTCGTACAGGCAGCCCAGCACCGCCGCACCTCCCGAGCGGACCCCGTGCTGCCGTCACAGACGGGGCCGCACCGGTGCTCGATGACCGTGCTGAGCCCACGCTAACCGGGACCTGCCTCGGCCAGCTTCGGCACTGCGAGATGCGGTGGCAGCGCTTGGGTCTGTTCGGCTTGGCACAGCACGGCATGGCACGGCACGGCACGGCCCGGCACGGCACGGCACGGCACGGCCCGGCACGGCACGGCACGGAACGGCACGGCACGGCACGGAACGGCACGGCACGGAACGGCACGGCACGGAACGGAACGGCACGGCACGGAACGGAACGGCACGGAACGGCACGGCACGGCACGGCACGGCACGGCACGGCTTGGCTTGGCTGCCTCGGCTCGGCCCCGCGCGGCGCGTTCCCAGTGCAGCCGCGCCCCCCTGTGGCGCACCCGGGAAGCTCAGGCTGCCGCCGCTTGGCCCCGGGCAGCCCGGGAGAGGCGCCGGCTCTGATGCACGGGTCGCTGCCAAAGTGGCGGTGTTTTCCGTCCTGCCCTCACGCGTGGCTACAGAACTGTCCCGGGAGCTGATTCGGTTAAAAACTCATCCTGCCCCAGCAAAGTCATGACTACACCAATTCCTGACATGGCATGGTCTTGTTTTCTAACCGTGTCAGGCAACACCGTGGCTGTGCAGTCACTAGGCTTCACACAAAGACAAAACAGTGCAACAGTTTTGTTTCATGAACAGTGTTCAGCAGTTCAGTGGGCAGTGGTGCTGCCCGATGCGGGTAATGACCATCTTTTTTTTTCAGGGCAACTCTGTCTTCTGGTAAACAGCATGGAAAACCACTTATAGGCTCAATAGTCTGGCATCTTGCTCTTCCCAAAGTGCTATGGGAAGCGAAGGCTGAAAAAAAGCAAAGGGAATGGAATTTACTGGTGTTTTTTTCCCTTTCCCGTTTGATAGCTGACAATTTTCACTGTCCTTTCAAGAAAATTCTCAGCTGGAGTAAAGCTCTGGAGCATAGACAGAGCAATCAGACCCATGTGCTGGGAATGATGCATCCCTCTCTTTTGTAAAGGGCAAGGGCAGTCTTCAGCTTCCTGAAACTTTTCCTGTTAAAATGCTAATCCTGAAAGAAATTAAAGGAACATCGTGGAGATCTCTCCAGAGGGAACACCCCAGCCTGCTGCGGGACCTGGTACCTTGGGCATAAATGGCAGGGATTTGGTAGCAGGGAGTGACCAGTGTGGAAGGAAACCATGAGGAGTTCAGGCACATCCATGTCTGAAACACGTGAAAAACAGGCTGTTACCTGCCAACACTTCTGCCCATCTGAGGAGCACATGGTGTCCTGGTGCAGGCATGTTTAAGAAAGCAGGTAGCAGCCTTCAGGGATGAGTGATGCTCTTGGAGATGTGGGGCTGGAGATTCTGTGGAGGAGGCAGCTGGAGAGAAGGGTTTTTGGCTGAAGGCACTCTCTTCCACAGAAGGGTACATCCCTGAGGGCCCCACATTGGGCCAGGGACAATCCAGAGGGACTATGGCCAACGGTGACCTTAATAAGAGACAAAGAAAAGCAGAGGGAAACCAGCAAAAAGCATGCAGAAAACAAAAGCAACATATACACCCAGCACGGCAGAAAACAGTTGCCTCATTAAAGGGAGTGGGACAGGCCTAGTGTAACCTATTTGGGAAATCAGAGAAGCTGCAATGAGGCAGGGCTAAGGGAGCTGAGGATTGGGAAGGAGGAAGAAAGCTGTTTACTTCGGGATTCAATTGTTGTTGGTGCTTTGTTTTTTTTTCAGCCTAATTGCTGATTACCCTAATCAGAAATTTATATTAATTGGCAATAAATGATAAAGTAAAATTTCCACAATTTCAGATTATATTGCCAGTGATACCCTCAGCTCATTATGCTGGCTGACATGAATGAAGAGGCCATAACCCCTTATTACCCATTCACACTGTAAATCTACCCTAGTACAACATACTCTGCACTCACCATCTTGAAAACTACATTATTCATCACGAAAGTTACTCATGCATTTCCAATGGCGTAATTCATCTTTGGACCTATATCTTATGGGAATCTGGTAAATTATCATCTAGGTAATTGATGCTTGAGGCGTCAATGGGAACAGCGGGAACAGAGAAGAAATCCAAATCTTTTGGTCCCATGGGACTTCTCAAGGAAGCCAGGTAGGTTTTGTATAAAAATACTTGAAATTCATGCCACCAGCAAAGATTTTAGTCCAATGGGTTGCTTATGCATTTTAGGTAAAACCTATAAAACAAGGGGTTTCGAAGCAGATGAATCTCGACTACCTAATTCTGAGTTGCACATATCTTGCAGTTAAAACATTGTAATTAAACAGGAGAGAAAATTATTGGTGTTATTCACTGCAAAATCTGTTTTTGTCATTTTACTGTGTGTTCCAGCAACTCCCTTTTATCGAGGGGATCCTTCACAACATAGCACTGCTCTCCTTAATGCGGCTGTTTAGAATGACCGTCTGAAGTGGACAACACAAACAAATAATGCAGCCCTTTGAATCATGCTGCTGAAAGTGGGTCTTGCTGGAAATTGCTTCTAGAAAACAGCTGTTAGTTTAAAACCCAAACTGAAACCCTTGTTCTTCATGCTGATACTCAGAGTACAAAAGCTACCTGTACAAGTGCCTATTTCTATGCCTGTGCCTAACTTTTTGTACCGTGGGACTCTTTGTGGTAGTGCAGATAAGCACAAGCATGAGTGCTTGCAGAAACTGAGCTTATCTCCAGCCTCTATTAGCAGGATTCAGGGTACTCAAGCAGAAACACACTGCTTTCTCTCAGGAGCCACAGCGTGAATAGCCTCCAAGTTTCAGATCTCCTTTTCCACTATGAATTTAAAGTTAAAACTTCAGAAGTCTGCAGTAAGAACCTTCGGGGATTAATGTAATTCATTCTTTCCTGTCCAAGTTTTACATTGTGGGGTTATTATGCTGCTCACCACAACTGCAAGCTCTTGGCCAGAGACAACTGTTTCAGTTTATTTTAACAGGGTGTTTACCTTATTAAAGTAATAACAAAGAAAGATGATTGCATTAATTACTACATCAAGCTAGCTGCCATGGCATTCCCCCGCCAGCCCGCAAATCAATTAGTTGCATCTGTAAGTTGAGTGATGGAAGGGTTTTTATTATTATTCTTTTTCCCTCTTTTTCTTTTTTTTTTTTTTAAACCATTTTGCCATTAATAGTGTCTCTCTGAATGAAAGCTATTGTTCTTCACTGAGAAGATGGGAAGATTTAGATGGTCTCCTAACGTAGTAAGAGGTTTGAGGCTTGATTCATGGTTACTCACAACCTTCTTAAGTGATACATACCCCACAAAGTGATTTTAAAATGCTACTATTTTCAACTGATAGCAGTTTAAACTTGCCTGGCCCTAGTGTAAGTGTTTTCAGGGGTGCCAAAAAAGCAGTAAACCTTTGAGGTTGTCATATCTCTATGAATAAGTGGCATTACTGGTGTCACACTAATGCAAATCCAGCATTAAGAGCATGACCAAAAATAGCTACATTTCTTGGTTTGATGATAGATCTAGTTTCCTAAGGAAACAATGCATATGTGCTGTATGCAGAGGAGTGAGTGTACAGCTTTATCTCCCCCACTAATAACTTTTGAAACCACCAAGAATTTCAAAAAGTCAGATGGGCAGCAGTCAGAAATCTGCAACCAGTTTCATGAAATGAAAGGGCTGGATAAAGAAGGGTGAGTGCACTTTCCCCTGTGCTAGAGAATCATAGAATGATTTGGATTGAAAAGGACCTCATGATCATCTACTTCCCTCCCTCTGCCATGGGCAGGAACACCTTCCACCACTAGACCCGGTTGCTCAAAGCTCTGTCCAACCTGCCAGGGAGGGGGCAGCCACAGCTTCTCCGTGCAACGTGTGCCAGTGTCTCACCACCCCCACAGTAAAGAATTTCTTCCTTATAGCTAACCTAAAATTCCCCTTTTTAAATTTGAGCCCATTAACCCTTGTCCTATGTCATGTGGGACAGCATCAAATGCTGGCGTGGTTTAAACCTAGCTGTCAATTCAGCCACGCAGTTGTTTGCTCACTCCACCCTTCCACCCTCCCATCCAGGAGGGATGGGGAAGAAAATTGAAAGGATGCAATTCCCACAGGTTGAAATAAGAACAGTCCAATAACTGAAGTAAACACAAACCGCTGCTGCTACCAACAATAATAATAAAGACAAGAGGAATAATGAAGAGAATACAACTGCTCACAACTTGCCAACCGATACTCAGCCCAACCAAGCAGTGATCTAACCATTCCAGGTAACTGCCCCCAATTTAGATAGTGGGCATGATGTACTGTGGAATGGAATACCTCTTTGGTTAGCTTGGGTCAGGTGTCCTGTCACTGCTTCCTCCCAGCTTCCCCTCCCTGCCAGAGCATGAAACTCAGAAAGTCCTTGGTCAGAGTAAACATTACTGAGCAGCAACTAAAAACATGGATGTTACCAGCGCTGTTCCCAGGCTGAAAGTCAAAGGCACAGCACTGCACCAGCTACGAAGAAGGAGAAAAATGTCTGCGACTGCTGAACCCAGGACAAACGGTTTGCACAAGTCCAGGTAGATGATGTCATCTGCTTTGCCTCTGTCCTTCAGTTCTGTAGCCCCATCATAGAAGGCCACCAAACTGATCAGGCAGGATTTACCCTTAGTGAAGCCATGTTGCTGTCACCAACCACTTGGTTGTGGCAAGTCCCTCAGCATTTTTGGCAGTACCCTACATCTGCCAGTTGCAGCTATTAGGTAGAAGAGTGACAATAGAGCTGGCTGCTGCATCCCAATTCTAATTTTATCTAAACCAGATCATCATCAGCTTTAAAAAAAAAAAAAAAAAAAAAAAAAAAAAAAAAAAACAAAAACCCTTGGAGCTGCTCTAAGCTAAACCAGCTGTTTATCAAGCGCCTGCAAGGGCAGGGAAAAGTAATACTGTTCCTGTCATCTCATGTCTTCAGCATTCTGCTTGCCACCAGCTGCAGAAGCAACTGGGGCTAGAGATTTCCCAACAACAGAATAAATTACACAGTGGGAAGATCCATCTCATTTTAGTCCCATTGTTCTAATAGTACAAAATGTCTCAGTTCAGCAGAGAATCTGGCTGTCCGCATCTCTCCCAGCTTCTAATAGGTTTCAGCAAAAAATATGTGTTGCATGTCCCATTTATTGAGAGTTCATAATCACAGCCAGAGACATTGAAACAGATTTTTTAGGGAGAAAAACTGTTGCACATCAGACATGTCAGCTTCAGTTGCTTGAGATGGGAATAGGGGAAATACAGGAGAGGCTTCTTCACAGCAAAAATCACCAAAGACAGGGGTGGCATCACTTTTTGATGTAAATAATGACCTCAGTGTCGCCACTGCAGTCAATTAACAGGACTAGGAATTTCCCTGGTATGTCTGGGACAAATTCTGCTAGTGGATGCTCCATTTGGCTTCCATTTCCTACAGCTGGGCCTCACATATGCATCTAAGAGTAGCATTTGGCCCAGAAAGAGGAATCAGCACTTCTGTTATAAGCAGAAGCATTTGGTATGCCTCACGTGGGATTTCATTCCTGGTTGGAAAAGTCTGGGGAGATCAACAGGGTTCCTTTGTTGCCCAATGATTTAAGGTGTGTTGATTTGCATGACTTCATCTTCCACCTTCCAACACTCATGGGGCTTTACTGAATTAACTTAAAGGAAAGAGAGGCAGCAGAGGAGTGGGAGAAAGGGACTGTCCCTCACGGATCATTCATGTGAGCTGGTACTTATAACATTAGAGAATTCCTGTGTTTAGCAAGAAAAAGAAAAGAGCCCACCCACCAACACTGCACCCTGGTGCTTACGGTATTACGCCATGCAAAGTAATAGAGGGCATGTTTGTATTTAAAAGAGTGTTTCAAAGCCAAGTGTGGTAAAGAAAATACCTAGAGTGATAATAAATCACTTAAGATGTTTGCAATCTTACAAAACAGGGATTGTTGAGAATTTTAATGCTTCACTCCACATTTTCTTTCAAAGGGATGGGAGGAGAGAAAGTTTTCAATTTGTCTTGCAGACGTGCAATTTTCATGTTCATATTATGTCTTTAATTATGTCATTGAGAGGCACTCAGGAGAATTTGCTTCCATGGCAATACCTTCTGATATGAAAAATTAAATTCTGTGCTAGTTGTAATGATAGGAGAATTTTCATCTTCATAAAAACCCCCATGTTCCCAGCCAAGGCATTTAACTGGGACTCAGGGCACATAAAGAACAATTCAAGTGCCAAAGCACTTACATTTAATACACTACATACAAAGTAGCCTTTGACACCCTACAGTTCCAAGAACTTTGCATGAGGCTGGCAAATGGGACACAGGACTCTGCCGCACATCTGCAACCTCTGGAAAGGCAGATGAAGGGCAGGCAGGGTGTCTAAAAGGGCACTGGTTACCTTTGCTTAGGCACTGGTATTGCTACACATATTCCTGTATAGGAAATTCCTCTGATTCTGGATCCAATGGAAAACACAAGACAGCATGTGTTTCAGTCCCGCTTATTGTAATATCCTACTCTCTCACTCACCATAAAGGAAGTTCTGGTATAGACTGGGGTTTCCTCTGTAATACCATACTAAAAAGTGACTATTATAGCAAAGTTACTCTCATTACAAATCCAAAGATTACATCTTTTAATGCAGGCAAGTAATCTTATACTACATCAGATAATATTCACCTACTCTGATGTTTTTTCCCAGCACAGCATGGTACATAACACTTGGTGATTAAGTGACCAACAGGTGCTTATTTAAAAGCTACAGCAGCATAAGCCTTTGAAAGTGTGAATGAACTGCAGATTGACCAAAGCAAAGGATGAAATTGAGCTGGGCTGTCACTAAATTGAACCTTGAGAAAATGAAGATACTAAAACACTTGTGAAAGAATATGGAGACAGAGGCAACAGAAGCTGCTGACAGGGCAGGCATTAATGTTGGTTGGAGAGAATACAAGTCGATGTATAATAGGAGAGGAAATAGCATCTCTATCAAGAAGAGAATATCAAGTAGATTGGACAGAGTATGTTTACACTATAGTGACTCTACAGCAGACATGAGCAAGAGATGCATAGAAATGATGCCATAGTGTTTACTAGATTATTCCTTCAATCTTACTGAGAAGATGAGATCCACCAGGGGTTAACTGCAGGTGGAAAACACAGAGCAAAGCCAGGGAAGTAAAGTATGCTAAAAGGTATAAGGATAAATTCAGGAGTATTGCCATCATCTGAGTTACCTTACAAAACAAGTATGTTCCCAACAACAACAGTCTATCACCTTCATTGTGACCTGAGGGGGAATAAAATGCTTCTGGGCTTCCCTACAGTTGAGCATTTAGTGAAACACTTACTGCAGAGTAAGTGTCCTGAGCAGCAATTACCCAAAGCGAACTGAGTTGAAATCAGAATTGTATAGAACAAGACTATCTATGCATGGATTTACAGCAAAATAAAAAACATGAAATAGTTATCTTGGAGAAACTCAAGACTAATCAAACCTACGTGCTTAAAAAGAAAATAAAGATAACTTTAAATAAAACCTATTGGGGTAGTACTTCAAAAACTACCCTCAGCTTCTTTTTGCCCTAGGAATTGTATTTTGAGTGGAAAAGGTTTTTGTGCTTTTGAAAGGTTGCGAAGAAGAGTACTCAATTGTACAAAATCATGGAAATCAGAGCTCCTTTGGCAGCCCAGTGTGGTACTGTTCCCCATGGTCTCATTTGGAGGAGAGCTGCCCAGAGGCCAAACTGTGCCCGTGACTGGGAGAACACACATTCCTCACTAGTGTCAATAGAAATTCCATGCACAGACCTAATAGTAAATCACTCTGCACACTTAGTGTAAAAATTGGTGCTAAGGAGAAACATAGCAGATTTTCAGGAGCTTGTGCTTTGTGAGAATGATTGGTATCATCATGCATAAAGTATTGAATATTTAAATGGGCTGGGAATCTCATCTGCTGATTACTTGATGTTAAACTATGTCATTTCAGAACTCAGAATACCTTTTCAAAGAATTTTCTAACTTTCTCACTCTCTCTCTGGGGTCATTAATTATACAGTTTTGAGAATCAGTCAAGGGACATACTCGGGTTTTCTCCCTGATAGGCACAGAAATACAGTTTGAAGTAGTCTACTTAGTCTCTCAGCAAATTAACAGACTGGCATATGTGCTTCCTTGGCTAACACTTTTCACCTGTGACAACTGTAGGCAATTATTTTGCTCAAGTGAAAACTATTCTGGGCATTCTCAATGAGCAAACCTTTCTTTCCAGGTTCAATAAAATTTGGTACGCGTTTCACCCTTGGAACTTAGATCTTTCATTAAAAAGTTGTATGGCAGTTAGAACTGACTTTTTGCATTTGAATGTTGGTCTCCAAAGAGACAGTGATAGTGGGAGCAAGAGTGCCAGTGTTGTTCTTTAAAGATGAGGTAAGTTACATCCTGCCCAAACTTAAGAGAGAAATGAGTTCATGACAGTTATTTTTATTATGACAGGGCTGATTGCAATGGTTGCAGAAAAGCAGATGCACAAAGATATTTTTTTTAGGACAAAGGTTGGTACAAACCTGAATCATTCTCCTATTTCAGGTAGAACTAGCTTTAAATTTACCCTGAAGCCTGAAGGCCGACAGAGATTTGGCAAAATCCACTATTTTAAAACTACTGATTGTTGTCCGAATGTTTACAGAAATCCCATTAGACCAATATCTAGTGAAATACCATGTTTTTCAGGTAGACCTTTGTGAAAGTGTTCTCCTTTGCAAACATATAGACAAAGAGGAAGCCACAGGTTGAAAACTGAAACCAAAGCACAGTCTCTCTGGCCATTATGGTCACATCACATCTGTAGTGCTTCCTTCCCTGTGTCACTCTTTCCAGACTGATACCACTGCGTGTGTTGCTGTACCTGATGTGATGCCACATATCACATCAAGTGTACACCTCATGTTTCAGTGAGTTGTAGACAAGTTCATGTACACTCAAAGAAATGTGAGGGCTAGTGTAAAGAACGAAGGAAATGGCTCCACTCTACTTTTTCCATGTCTTAAGCCATTAGCCTTGCCTATTCATTCAAATGATCTGTGAAGAAATAAAGAGTACACTAAGGAGACAACATAGAAAATCTAGTGCAGTCACGGTGTTCTGAGACTTGTTCGTAAAGCATTTTCAAATATTCAAATGAAAGATGGTGGAGGCTGGGTTATTGCTAGTAAAATCTGAGTAACTTATTGAAGTGTTCATGAGGTGAACACAAGACTTACATCATTAGTCATCTTAAAATTTTTCACAATAGAATTCTACAAATCAGCAAACAATGAAATTACTCCATTGGTTATTGGGTGCGGTAATATTTACTTCACCACTACAAGTTGCTTTTATTGGGCATTGCTACATCAGCTAATCATTAGCAGGTCTGCCCTTAGGAAATTTTGTTTAGCAAACCTAAAATATATCTCTTTTTAATGTGAAACATTTGACATGAAGGATTATGGATATTAGATGAGGGTTTGGATTTCGAAAGGGAGAAATGGAATGTGAGAGGCCCCAAAGCACATATACTCCTGAGCCATCTGTTGTGCCAGCTACACAAAAGCGAAGGAAGGCAAGGAACTGCTTAAGCCTGGGAGTGCTGCCATGAACACCAAGGGAAGAGGGACCCACAGACAGGACCCTAACAGACACAGACTTTAGGACAGGGAGGAAAGAGGAGTACCTCAAGCAAACTGAGGATCCAAACTGCATCCACTTTGCTTTTCAGACTCCAGTACTCCCACCACCTACATGCTAGAAACAATTGCAGCCTTTAGAGTGATGAGTAACTCCAGAAACCTTTTAGGGCAGCGCAGGAGTTTGGAGCAGGGGAGTGCTCAATAAATCTCATGTTGAGAGTCTCTGCTATTTTATTATTTATTTATTTGTTTTTCTTGAACATCCCTTCTCCTCTGGAAAAATTCTAATATTGATGAAAACTGAGAAGCATTTTGCAAATCAAGAGATAGAGGAAAGCTTCAGTCGTTAATCTCAGGTAGAGAGGAAATTAACCCACTTTTTAACATTGTTTGAAACACCAGAGCTGTTTCTTTTCTTTTTGTAGTAACCACTGGATTTTTGATTGGGTATTTTACAATTCTTTAAAGGCTGGATTCTTTCATAAGCTTTGAAAAGTAAGCATTAACTTCCTGAAAGGCCAAAAGGTACTATAGGATTGATGGAGCTTTAAAATGCAGCAAACAAAAATGCAAAATAAGTTACAAAGCATAGAAGCACTTGAAGAAAACTTCCGCTACAGCAGAAATACACAGTACTTGCAACCCAGAGAGTGGAAACATATAGGAAGTGTTTTCTTCAAAGCCTACCCACTTCAAAACTTCCCCCACAAGACTCAAACACTTCCACTGCACACTACATATATTTCACATGATGTAGAATACTAAGTATGATACAGGGTAAATGTAAATCTCTTGGTCCAGGAAGCAAAAGGAGTTGTTCAATCTGCCCACTAAATGATACCTCTCATCCAGGGATACCTGTTGAGATGGTGGTCTTCTGGGGTGTAAACATCACATCATTTGTAACAGGAGAGATACCATTGAGTTGTTTGACATATTACAAGCAAGAGGTGAAAATTTTCAGTCAGTGCTTAGCTGAGATTTAGTCTTGAATCCTGTTTGTGGGAAAAATGTATACCTAACTTCGGTAGCTAACTTGCAACTTCTTGATTTCCAGGCTAGCAGGTATAGCTTTGAAGAGGAAATTTTCACTGCCCATGTCACCTTTAACCCAAAAGCCAAAATTAAATGTACAGTGCTGGGAGCCATGGGCTGTAAACCCCAAAGACTCTCCTCATCTACATACTCTTCATGTGGTACAGAGAAGCATAAAGACAGAGTTCTCCTATTCAAATTTGGGTCATAAAGAGTTTATTTCTCACTTGAGAGAAGAGACACTTCAATAAATTCTTTATTTACAAAAACAACCCCACTAGTTTGATTTGGTGTATATTTACTATCATGCTATTAATGCCTCCCTTCCTTATCCACACACGCCACTGTAGTTTCCCCTATTCCCAGTACCATATCCACAATTTACTCCCCAAAACTACATGCGGTTGCAGTTCTCCAGGATTGCTGTCTTGCTACAAATGGCTTACAGCAGCCATCACCTTGCAGATTTTGAACCCACAAGGTGGATTCAAAAGACAGTATTTTCCCCTTTCCTGTACAGTTAAGGAGGCAGCAATTGCCTGCTGCTGCTGCCAGCTGGAATATAATTCATCTACCCACATGGAAATCAGTAGATGAAACCACAAAAGAGAGACAGCATGGCTCTCGTGGTGTCCACTACAGCACTGTCGTTGACTTCAGGGTGGTTGTGAGGTCACTTCATACCTTTCACATGAGCCAAGTACATTTCATAATACCTTTGTTCCTATGGACAATTTGTTGTGTATGTTTCAAACTTGAAAAAGGACTTGACTTTCTTTAATTTGTCAAAGCAAATAACCAAAGTCAAAACAAGGAAAGAAAAAACTACAAGATACTTTTATTATGAGAGTAAGAAGAGTAATATCTAATGGGTTTCCACAGTTCTATTTATAGTTAACTCAGTGTTTAGAGAAGTTAGATAAGGTGTCTAGATAAGATAAAGCTCCATATGGCATCACAGAGATTGCACTATAAAAGTTTTCAGTTTTACTGAACCACACTTTATTTAACCTCATTTGTATAAATAACGCAAATGATTTAATTGCCTTCCATCAAGCAAAAGTTAGATAAATATTACTGAAACACAACCTGACTTTTTGAGCTTTTATTTACACTGCCTTGACAGCAATGCTTTCTTATAAATCAATGCTCTTCAGCACAGAGGTTTGATGTCTGAAGGAGTGTTTGATCATGAAGCTTCAAAGGCAATACAGAAAACAGAAATTCAGAAACATCTTTCATGTTTAAAGAAGCCATTGAATACTCTCTAATAATCCAGATTATTATCAAACCTTGACCAGATGCTCACCAGATCTCACCTGTGGTTCAGGATTAAGAGACTGGATGTAATTCACTGTAAGAAATGCCAAAGAAATCTCAAAACAAAACACCTATTACCCCAGTGGTACAGCTACAAAACAACATGGAACCACTGTAACAATTTAGTGCCACAAGGGTTTCATGTATCTGAAGAGAAGGTCTTGAATATATCACATATATACAGGGTGTATGGATATGAAATATTCCATGTTCAAGCTAGTGTTCAGCCAAACTACAATTGCAGTAATTATTTACTATTTCCTCCAAAAGTAACAGCGAGATTCAACCAAAAATATCAGCAAATGAGAACACACATATACTCAGGATCCATCCAAACTATCCCACAGTTCCTGCCTATGACTGCTACTGTAGAATTCATGAAGCTTTCTACATTTCAAAGAGCAATCCCCCAAATAAACTCAGTTTCAGAATTATTACCTAAAACCTCATGAACTCCATTTGTGAAATTCGCATGTTGTGAAATCAGATTTCCCAAAATGAAACACTGCCACACTTGGAGAAAGTTAAACCACAAAACTTAATTTAGTGGCTCAACTTTGGTGTGATTCCTTTGAAAAGAAGCAGTAGCTTCACAAACATACACCTCATGGTCAACTGACATTTTGGAGACTCTGCTAAAGAATGTAAATTTATTCATCAGAAAGGGCAAAATTACATTTTTATGATACTTTAGTAGATACTTATATTATTCCTCACCTTACTGTCCCGCAGTAGGAGTCCAGCTCATAAGAACCTTCTATTGGCCTCACTGAGCTCTTAAAGAAAGCCCAAGGACAAATTTATTGAGAAACCATGATTAAAATAAGACCTTTGTTTAGTAAATAGAAACAGGCATTTCAAAGAGGTTTCTGATTCTGGGTGCACCACGCTGGCTTACTTTGAAAAATGCTCAGCACCTGCAGTTCGCCCTGAAAAGGAGGCTGGAAAATGAGACATTCCACACCTCAATTAGCATTCTGAAGGCACAAAAGCCTTAATTAACATAAAATCCAATGCAGTGATTTATGCAGATTAACCTTATTTACAAAGTTGAGCTTTAACAGGTGCTTTGCTGTCCCCTCTCCAAAATATAACAGTTTTAATTTTTCACTTAAGCAAACAAACTCAAGGAGAAACTAAGATAAACAAATACACGACTGCTTTTGCCATTCTCACTTCACAATGTTCATTAAATCACAGAAGACTGGACATCATCAGAACAAGAAAGAATGTCTTACAACAAAGGAGAAAGGAGTTATTAACAATCCTTCCAAGAGAGACTTAATACTTAATGAAGTCTTGCAGCAAAACTTCATATATTGTACCTTCACTCTTGGATTGTCAGCATTATGCCTTGCCAATTCATAATTAACATCTGCTGCAACTAAAGAACCCAATGCCAGATGCTAACTGCTAAGGTCCTACCAGTCAGCCTCACCTCTGTGCCTGGCAAAATCTTGGAATGGATTCCTCTGAAAAGCATGCTGAGGCACATGAAAAACAACAAGGTGCTGAGTGACAGCCAGCATGGCTTCACTAAAGGAAATCCTGCCTGACCAATCTGGTGGCATTCCATGATGGGGCTACAGAACTGATGGACAGGGGTAGAGCAGTTGATGTCATCTACCTGGACTTGCGCAAACAGCCTGACACTGTCTCACACAGCGTCCTTGTCTCTAAGTTGGAGAGACATCAATTTGATAGGTGGACCACTCGGGGGATAAAGAACTGGCTGGATGGTCGCATGTAAAGAGCTGTGCTCAATGGCTCAATAGCCAACTGGAGACCAGTAATGAGTGGTGTCACTCAGAGATCGGTGTTGGGACCGGTCTTGTTCAACATCTTTGTCAGTGACATGGACAGTGGGATTGAGAGCGCCTTCAGCAAGTTTGCCGATGACACCAAGCTCTGTGGTTCAGTTGATATGCTGGAGGGAAGGAATGCCATCCAGAGGGACCTCGACACACTTGTGAGGTGGGCTGATGC
>JASSUY010015207.1:0-36984 GCA_032466535.1 Forpus xanthops
TAGCTTGTACACCCTCTAGATTTCCTTGAAGATGAATACTGAAGTGGTTTATGTCCTAATGCTCAAAAGCAAATATGTCAGAAGCAAGATGTTGTCATCCAGATAAAACTTTTCATTAACAACAGATTAACCAGTTCTTTCATGCTGTACTTGATTCTTATCAAACTACACTTACAGATAAGTACATTTTATTGATTAAAAACAATCTAAGATAAACTCATCCCTACTGAAACAATGCCTGACATGGAAACTAATAAGAGCCAAGCCTTGCACTTTTCAGCACTATCCTGAAAGGATCAAAATAATTTTGCAGTCAAGAATGAATCAAAATCATGCAGTTTACAGGTGGAAAAATCAAAGCAGAAAATGCATATAGCTTATCCAATTTGGTTAAACCCTGCCTGAAAGTTTCCCAGAGTTCCTGTATGCATAAATTTGGGGAGAACAAACAAAGCCAGGTTGTTGTCACCTACCTGAGTTGTAGCCATCATAGAATCATAGCATTGTTTGGGTTGTGTCATGGGTTCAGCAGCAGCAGTCATTTTTAATTTTTCGTAGTAGCTGGTGCAGCACTGTGTTTTTGATTTTCGGCTTGGGAACAGCGCTGATAGCACCAGTGTTTATAGTTATGGCTTAGAATGTTTAGGCTGGCAGAGGACATTCTGAGCCTCATGCTCTGCCAGCGAGGAGGGGAAGCGGGAGGAAACAGAGACAGGACACCTGACCCAAACTGACCAAAGAGGTATTCCATACCAAGCACGTCATGCCCGGTATGTAAAATGGAGGGCAGAGACCTGGAATGGTGGGGGGAGGGCACTGCATGGCTGAGCTTGGTATCAGGTGAGAGGGTTGCACTGCTTGGTGGAGCTGGGTAAGCTGTTGTATTCTTTCCTTGTATTTCCCTTGTCATTATTATTACTGGTGGTAGCAGTAGTGATTTGTGTTATACCTTAGTTACTAAACTGTTCTTATCTCAACCTGTGTGAGTTGCATTCTTTTGATTCTGCTTCCCTGCCCTCCAGGAGTGGGGGGAAGAAAGAGGGGAAGTGAGTGAGTGAGAGAAAAAAACTGTGTGGCTGATTTACAGCTTAAACCATGACAGGTTGGAAGGGACCTTAAAGCTCATCTAGTTCCAACTCCTCTGCCATGGGCATGGACACCTCACACTAAACCATGTTGTCCAATGCCCTGTCCAACCTGACCTTGAACACTGCCAGAGATGGAGCATTTACCACTTCTTTGGGCAACCTGTTCCAGTGCCTCGCCACTCTCACAGTAAAGAACTCTATGGATAGGAAACAGTCAGAGTAGTAGGTGGTGCAGAAAAGATGCTTAGGTAGTAGTAGCAGAAACAAATTCCACTGACCAGTAACTGGAATTTAAGGCATCTCTAGGGTCAAGGAAGCTTCAGTGAATTTACAAAAATCCCTGAAGACAACTATTAGAGGCCATTCTTTTCCCTCTCACCTTCTTTTCATAGACAGTTTTATGAGGTCAAAATGGAGTAAATCTGATCATCTTGTTTGTCACACTAATTTAAGGAACCTGAAAATGAAAAAGGCTGAGGAACTGCAAGGGAAGATGTCAGGTTTCATTTGTTTAAAATCTCTAACTGGTAAATACCTTCAGTTTCCTTTCAGACTTGTCTTTGCACATTGTCACTTCTAAAAGAGAATCTCTAAATCCTCAGTGGGCAAGCACAGCAGAACTACAAAACAAACAACAACTCCTGACCCTAAATTTTGGATGCTGATTGTTTGCACTGGCTGAGATTCCAGTCCTAACAGTGCAGACATCCAACAAGAATGAGCAGCCCTCTAACAAAGCAAATTTCAGGATTTTAGTTTACTTACCACAGCACCTAACACTCTGAAGGAAGATTATTTAATCCTCAGATTAAATAATCTGAGGATTATTTACAACAGAGTCAAGGCAGAATAACAGATTCTTAAATGCTGATTAAGCCAGGCACAAAACACACATGCAAAACATCTGCTGCATTTAACTCCTCACAACTGGCACAACCCAATTGAAGATGAATCCAGTGACTTCAGTGTGATCAAATTTGTCATCTAGAAGGTAAAAAAAACACAAACTAAATGTGATTCTGCAAAGGGAACTAGATAGCACCAACTTCCCAATACATGCAAAGCCAGATAAGCGAGTATTAAAAGTAAAGCACACGGCGTTCTGCAAAAGCCCTCCCAGTCACTAGGTCTGGATCAATGGTACAGCATTCAGTCACTTGGGAACCTCAGGGATCTAAGGAACAGAATTTTGGCAAGCCATTTTACAACCTGTACTAACCAGGCAACGTTCTCAAACCAGCTAACAAAATAACATTCCTGATTTTGTATATATAGACATATTGATATATATCTACATACACACACAGAGTCTAATTATATTTATTTAAAGACCCCAAAGGGATAAAAGGGGAAAACAGAATCCTATAAGGGAAATTTGAGGGTAGACTACATATCACCCAAGCTCACCAAACCTTCACAGGGACTTGAAGGACAGCTGGGCCACTCTCCCTCTGATACATTTGAACCCTGTATGTCTGAAAGCATGTGAAAAATCAGAAGAAACATCTCAAGATCATACTGAAAACCTGCATTATAGGCTTCTTCATCCCATTAGAATGTATATTTAGAGAGCACCAAAAAGTAATCCTGCATCATCAGAAATTTCTGTGCTCTTAACTACTTACACTAAGCCCTAACTGGGGCAAGCTTTGAAGTTGCATTTTCAAACAACAGAAATATACATGCTCTTATCAAAAAAATCACATTAAAAAGTAAAGAATTACTGTTGATTCTACTAACACTTTCTGGAACCCAAATAATGGCAGCCAACCAGTTTCTACCTTTCTTTTTGTTATTATATTCTCTAACAATAAAATAGTCACTTTCTAATGCTTCAAGACTGCATTTAAACTATATTAAAAAAAGAAAACAAACACTCTAGAAAGCTAGAGAAAGGGGACTGTCACAGTAACTTTGATTTTCCTTCTCAGTGTCAATTAAAATCTAAGATACTTGTATTCTATGTTTGTAACCTGCATGAACAGTGTTGGACATGTCTATAACTCTGCATAAGAACAGCATGAAAACCTCTGGTCTCAGGTGTACAGTAAAATCCAGTGTTACAGGAAGCGCATTCAGTCAGTTAACCATTATGAGCATTTTTAATTATCTTTAAATCAACAATTATTTCTATAAGGTCCTCCCAACATTTTTTAAATAAAACCTATTTTCCTACTGACAAATTAATTAGTGTGAGATAAAATTAGCTGCATCTTTTTAAATGAGATTTTGCAACCAAGGCCAAGAGCAATAAACATTTACTTCAAGTTCTAAAAGCCATTGCTTTTGGATTATGAAGTATTCTCAATTTTTTTTTTTTTTTTTTGCCTCAAGGAAATGAAGAATTACTTTCATTGTGTGATAGAAGAATGGACTTAAGGGAAATATGGCACTTCAGACTTCAGTTGGCAATCAAAGAAAGATCATTCTTAGATGATGGTTTGGATGGGAGTTTGCTCAATTAAAGGCAAGTTTTCACACAAACCTAATCATAGCAATAATTTTTCAGAACCTGTATTACTGTTAGGAAATACGTGTGCCAGCGCTAGGAAATGGCTTGTCTGCTCATATTCCTCAGCAACCTGCAAGGGAAATGGAGGCCTCTAACATTTAAGACTAACAGTGCCACCTGCTGTGTATTTTGAAAGTATAAAGTGGTCTGCAGATCCGAGTAACTCTACAGACAGAACGATTGACTGATACAAAAGAAGTCATAATTTTATACACATGTATGACAACACAAAATTCTTTTGTTATTGTTATTAGTAGTACCTAAACAGACCAGCGATACAAAGGAAGCTGTTCCACTATGGTTTAAGAACGGAACTGGTGGATAATCCATTTCAAGTTTATCTAAGTGGCATAACACAGATCAGCTATCATCGCAACCACAATTAACAATACTACACATCAAAACCACTATTAACCCTATGCACTTTGTGATACCATGTGGGTTCAACCTGCAGTTCACTTTATGAATCATACTGCAGTTGCAAATTATTCACAGAACACATATGTATATGTGCGTGTGCCTGCATGTATATATACTCACATACACAGATACACACTCCTTGCTAGCAAAGTATACACACAGCAAAACACATACACACAAATATATGTACACATACCTCTTGAGATTTAATCATGATGCCCTGTACACAGGCTTTCCCTGAAAAGGCAACAAACTCCAATGTAATATGATTGGTTCTGCAAAATATAAGCTAATCCCTTTCCCGTTTCCACCACTCTGCTGTACCTCCTAGACTTATTCATTTCACTGGGCATCTCATGTGGTGAGGCATTGGCACAGGTTGTCCAGAGAAGTTATGGTTGCCACATCCCTGGCATTGTTCAAGGCCAGGTTGGATGAACTGTAGTGATAGCACAAGGGGTAACGGGTTCAAACTTAAACAGGGGAAGTTTAGATTGGATATGAGGAAGAAATTCTTTACTGTGAGGGTGGTGAGGCACTGGAACGGGTTGCCCAGAGAAGTTGTGAATGTTCCAACCCTGGCGGTGTTCAAGGCCGGGTTGGACAGAGCCTAGGGTGGCATGGTTTAGTGGGAGGTGTAATTGCCAATGGCAGGGGGGTTGGAGCTAGATGATCTTAAGGTCCTTTCCAACCCTAACTATTCTATGATTCTATGACTTTGAAGGTGCCCTGCCCATGGCGGGGGGCTTGGAACCTTAAAGGCCCCTTCCAACCCAAACCTCTGATTCTTTTCCCGGTTTCTGGATTTGCTGCTTACCCATGCAACTGTTTGGGAAGAAACTGCCTTGTATAATCTGTTTATGTAACTGTGTGTGATGGCTCTTCCATAATCATGAGGGAATGGTACAGTACAAATAATAATAATAATAATTTCTGATTAGATACTAACTCATACTTTAAATGCTCTTCCAATGAGATGTGTATATCTTTTAAGACAGAGTTTACATTTCACATTCAAGGATGCTAGCCTGGTAGTTCTTTCTGTAATACATAGTCAGATTGCACAAGTGACTTTCACAGGAGGTCAGTGAGTCAAATAGTGTTCTGGAATTTTAAAAAGGTTGGGTAATTTTTATGACCATTAATAAAGTTTGTACTGAATTCCAGCTCAAACTGTAACAAGGTTAATTAAATCTCCTGCCCCAATGTATACACCAACTGCCTGAAGGTCCGAAGTAGGACTCCATGTGGCAACAGCTCAGAATACTGAGCAAACAAGGCAACTGAAGTACCCCTTGCTACACAGCAGTTGATGTTGCCACTGCTGAAGGCAGAATATCAAAGTAGGTCTACCAAAGCCATGATACATCAGAACAGCTCTAATATGAGACATGCTTTTTTTCCAAGGTCAAGAGAGAAGCTATTTTGAAGAATATCTACAGTGTCTGACAAACTATCAAGCTTACTGTTCTTTCCCTGGCTAAGGCAGAAAAAGGCTGCAGCTGAAGGAGGCAGCACTATTTGCAAGACACAAACATATGGGGAAGACAAAAAATTATGATTAATAATCAAACTACAGCAGACTTGTGTGTAAGCCTGCTGTGACTTACCAAAATTCTATGCACTGTGTAACTAGAGCCTTGTCATCTGCACATGCACCAGTTCCAAAGGGATTCCCAAGATCTGCAAGATTTGAGTCTGAAAATAAATCATGAATGTAAATCATTTATGACGCAAATCATAATTTCTGGCAGTAACTGGGAAAATACCGCACATCGGCATTCTTTCCATACTCTGCCCTTTCACAGTGTTTTTTTATGCAATGCTTTTCACTGCAAGAAACCCAGCAGATGCACAATTATATTAAAACTATTGTTTAACTGCATTATTTTTTTCACATACTACTCTCTTGAGCCCTTGCAGCAGTCTCATATGGACCTATTTTGGGGACAGAAACTTGCAGCTCATAGTCCAGACACAGTCTCACACTTTAGTGGATATAATACATTTTTAAAAGGAAGCAACAAGCACAAAATTGAGGTACAATAAGTCCTTCCACCCCACACCATTGCCCCAAGGTGTATGGAAAGAATGAAACTGGATAAAATTTAAGGAAGGGAGAGTGGAGAGGAAAAGACACAGAGTACATGGAAAGAAACCTGAAGAAAGATTTCCCTGGTGGAATTACTGTCTTGGGGAGGTCACCATGACAGCGTCCCCTTAAGAATTCACATTACTACAATAAACCAGTATTACCCAGCCCTTTGTGCACCTGAGTGTTTTCAATGAGGTTTTGTATTTCACTGTGTTTTTTGGCAAAGTTTCATATGCTCACAACCTTAAGTCAACATTAAATCAAATTGCCCAGTTATAATCATGAACTCTGTATGCAGTTCCTCCAGCCATACCACATGAAAACAAGCTGGCTGAAATCCACAACTTCAGAGCAGATCACGCAACTTCTGAAAGAAGTCACTACACTTACAAGAAAGTTACTTCTTCATTTATGAAGAATTCAGATGCCTCATACTTGATTTGCTTATTCCCAACACAATGAAGGAAATGTCCTGCTTCTGCATGACTTTTTCTTCCTTGTTGGAGCAGATGGTGAAGGCTTACAAATACGTGACTGGTATTTTTTCAGTGACTCACACCTCAGAGCAACAGGCTTCAGATTGTGATAAGCAGCCAACAGAGATGGATGTGAGCTTTCTTGAGGAGCAGTATGGCCATATAAAACAGAAGCAAAAACTGCAATCACACGTTATTGTTTTTAAAACAGGTATGCTTATATTTATGGGGAAAAAAAATGCCAATGTAGATGTAATGACTGTTTCTTTAAATCTTTTATTAGATTTGTTCCTATGCTTAGTTTCAAAAGAGATATAAAGTGAATCCTTTTTCTGTTATTTTGGGGTTTCATTCATTTCACTGAAATGTGGTCTTCTGTTTATGCATGATGGTGAAATATTAACATGAATTTGAAACATGAAAATTTTTGAGATGAGGTTTTACAGGTTTTATGTCAGTAAGATTCTAAACATAAATGTTAACTATTACAGGAGCCATGTCTTTTTGTCTGTCATCAGTGTATTTGTGCAATCTATTCTGTAACATTTCTGCACTCTTGAATACTTCTGTCAGAACAAGCAATTATGGGTCTTTTGTCTCTTCCCCCTTTTTTATCTGGGCAAAGAAATGCTGTCCTACAAGACCACAGGAAACAAGAACAAATATCAAGTAACTAGCACAGTTGGGTTTTTGTTAAAAAGTAACCTATGCTAAGAGTCACAGTGAGTAACTGTTAGAAGCTTTGAACAAGAGGTCCTGGTTTTAAAGTATCTTCAGGGCAAGCTGCTTGCAAAGTACATACACAGAAAACAATTAAAGATATGTATCACTCATCTACCTCCTATGTCAGATATACTTTCAATATTCTTTCACCCAAATGTATAGAAATTCTAATGTTTAAAGAATTTATATTTCTGTGAGGCATATATATATACGTACACAAGGTTATTGTATCAGGTATGAAAAGGCAACTAACTTGAAGACAGAAGAGCCCATCTAATCAGCTATAGCAAAAAAATATAAGTTGGTTAAAGAAAGGAGGCAGAAGTGTGTGTTCAGATTAAATTCAAATAAAGCTTCAAATATAATGAATGTAATCAGGAGATTTTTTTTTGCAAGGACACCATTTGGTGATTAAAGAAAAGACACAAGACAGTGAGACTGCACAGTTCCTGCTAAGTTTAAAATACAGTAGAGCTGGAAATTCACATACAAATATTTTCATACACATAGTCCAAAACATTCGCAACTACTGCACTCAATTTTAATCTTCAAACAACCTGCATGGAAAAGATTCATGTTACTGTTAGAAGCAGTTATGTTTGAGAGTTTTTATAATGCTGAGTGCTCAAAGTCTTGAAAGTTGATCTTACACATTCCTAAGGTTTGGAAGTTGGGAAAACCTATTACATAGCTCAGCACCTTGAACCCGTTACATGCATCTGTTTCCAAGAATATGTCACGCAGAAATGAACACTGCGATACTGGGATAGCCTTATGCCCTACACTCTTTCAAGTTACAAGCTTAAACTATCCAGAAACTCCAGCTACTACCAAAAGGCATTCCACGTATGTATCAGTATTCTGTACTGATAGCAAATTGCTTCCTTACCTAGAGGTTAAACCATGGCTAGGCTGGGAAGGGCATGATGACAATAGAACCACCACAACCCCACACATATATGCAAACCTCAAAGGCCAGACACAAAAGCTTCATGGAGGGAAGGCAGCTTCAGTATTTATGGTCTTAAAAATCCCCGCCAAAGGTCATGTTCCTGCATGACAGACCAGCTGTCCTGCCATGATACCACAGGGATTTTTAATATTTCAGATTTATTGCACTGCAGCTGGAATGGTAACACTTTTCTTGAGGACTTTCAGCTTTGTACATCACTACCTATTTGCCAGAGTTATAAAGTTGTGGACCCTTAAACAGAGCTTAAGATCCTCTAACTTCTCTGGGCTTTTGATTGGTAGGTCAGTAATTGAGAAGTCATCTGAAAACAACTTTCTTCTGTTTCTTCCCCAAAATACACAGACACATTCATGCTTCTGCCTGTTCCTGCTTATTTGAGAACAAAGAGCAGGACAAGATTTGAAAGTTGCCAGCTATGGGATTATACAGCCTTGTCTTCATTATTTATTGGCTAAGAAGCTGAAAAAAAAAAAAAAAAAAAAACAGTATTTGCTTCAGGTATTAAATAGTGATTTGGGAATCTTCCAAGTATTTCCCAAGCTAACTTGAAATAAGATTAAGTTTTCTGTTATATAGACAAATAAGATTAACTTTTCTGTTATATAGACACATCTGTATCTCTGAGCTCTGAGTGTGCTTTAGTCTCCTTTGTCCTGGTAACACCACAAGAGAGCAGATGTGGGTTGACACAATTTTCACTCCCAGAGCCATGCTGCAGAGCACCTGTTGCATCAACCTTAAGTGGTCAACCAAGGGAGCAGTAAAAATTCTCTATTATGCTGGTGTTCTTTCTTCATCAGTGAGAGCCAAAGACAGTGATGAAAGCCCCTCCTGTTGCACAGGTTCATTTAATGCCGGTAAATCAGCTGGATCTGACATCTTCAAATATTTCCTTGTAAAGATGGTATGAAAGACAGCTATAAAGGCAGGGGGAGGGAGGGGATGTGTGGATGTGCAGCATCCTATTCAAACTAGCTTAATTTCAAATTCAGGGTTACAGTTCTTTTAAAATGGCTATCCAGATACTGTGTTTTAGAATGTAATCAACACTCTTTTATGTCTACTTTTTTTCACTTTGCTTCACAACTCATATCACAACAGACACAGTTCCTACAACTCAAGCCTGTAAATAAGGGTCAGCATTCTGCATAACTCCTACTTTAAACTAGATTTACACTAACAGAGGTATATTTCATGAGTACTTGCAATGCCAAGAGCACTATTTAGCTTTAGTGCAACTGTAGCTGTTCAGTTTCTATTTAAGGCACAGAAAGAGAGTCATATTCAGTAATTTGATGGCTGCTACTTGTAATTAAAGTAGCATTAGCATTTCTATCCCTAATACCTAATATATTTTCAACAGTTACTTTCATGCTGTGTTAGAAATTAAGCTACAGGCATTGAAGAAAAAAAGAGACCAGATTCTCTCCTACCATTACAGCTACTCTATACAATCCATGGAGCAGGCAGATTTTTCCTCTAAGTGATCATTTAGGCAACAAGAGTGATAAGCTACTTACTTTACACCATTTATACTTACAACAATAATAAAATTGAAATAAAATATTAATATACACACCTATATATTAATGAACCCTCGATAAGAAAAAGAAGGATAACATTCACAACTTGTTTCACCTAAAAGTGCTCACAGTATTTTTAGGTTGTGATTAGAAGCTTCACAGAGTATCAAACAAAACGTTTTTGTCTTTCAAACTGCAGCACCTACCAACACACTGAGCAAGTCCCTACTCACCTTAAGAAGTTTTGCTTATAAGCAACTAATTACTGAAAGTCAATTCTCAATCTGTGTTGTTAATGAGTATTAGAGTATCAGTTAGATCAATATTGACTCAATAAATCTTTGTTTTTACTTGCCTAACCCTAAGGTACCATTTATGTCCTTAGAACTGCAAAACCAAGCATGAAATATTCCTACTCTATAAGCTGGTATTCAAAAGAACTTGCGCTATTCTCAGCCACAGATGGAAAAAGTATAGATAAATTCATCTGTGAAAGCTCTTCATTTGAGTTTATGCTACAGAAATTAGACCCTTGATTTCTACCACCATAGTAACATGCATAAATGCATTTCTCTTGTAGGTGAACATGAATCTGTTATCCCAGAATCAATGGTCAATACTGTTATAATTAATAAAAAAGTTAGATCACAGTCATTTACAGAGCATATTCCTGTCAGAAAGGTCAGACTGGAGATGACCAGCAGCGGCAGCACTCAAGACAACTCACTATGGCATACTCATCTGGGAATTCACCGTCTGGTGCAAGGCCCTTATCAAGGAGCTACCCAGGATGCCTCCCGCTGCAAGAACGGACCATGCATCTTTGACAAACAAAGACTGATTTCACAGGAAAACAGCACACTACAACCCAAGGAATTAGAAGGAGCTAATGAACTATCTGCACCCAGTCAACTGGGAAGTTCAAGCATGTTGAAGAGTTTCAGTAAAGAGAATGGCAGCAGCATTTCATACACCTGCCCAAAGCCTCCTCCGAAATCAGCCACTTCAGCAGCTTGGACACATCAACACATTTCTCCTACAAAATGCATGTCAGCCTGCAATAAACTGAACTTTTACCCTTTCCCTAATAAAAAAGGGCCAAGAATTTCTGAAGCAGCCAAAAGGCTTGGATTATATGTCTCAGAATGAAGACATGAATACATAAAACTTAGCAAAAAAACTTGAATAAAAAATAGCCTTCCTACTAACACTTATTGACCCACTGAGGGTCTATTATTTTTACTAGTCAAAGAAGATCTTTACTACATAATCCGTTGCTTTATAGTACAATGTAAAATGATATGTTCTTACAAAGATGGTGGGATGCAATGACAGATACTCACTTCTGTTACTTGAATCTTGAGATACAAAACCAATTTCATCTTTTTTTTTTTTTTTTTCTTTTTTTCCCCCCTCCTTCTTTTCAGGTCACTGATTCCAGAAACTAAGATTTTATTACAGCAATATCTGAAATACCTGAAAGAGCTATAGCAAAGACTAGTAGAACTACTGATGAAGCAACCAGAATATTCAGCAGAGTAATATTTACTTTAGACAACAAACAAGTAACAAAGGAAACAGTATTGGAAGGTGATTGGTGCAATTGATGTATGATTTCATCACTCACTTTCCTTAAAAAAAGATATTGAAGATACATTCTGATGTTTGTACTTTTAAAATTAATGAAGCGAATCCATGCATATTTCTATTGTTTTAATGGTAATAAATAAATGGTTTAATAGTAAATGACACCTTTTTCTTATAAAATCTATAATATGAATTGTCGGTTCCCATCTATCCCCAGTATTTAATTAGAAAACAAAAGTCTGAAATAATTCCTTACCTCCCTGGTACCGCGTATCTACAAACTGTCCTTACCAGCGCATAATGCCTCTTTCTGATGTTACAACTGTTTGAGCAAAAAGGGGGTATAACCATTTCAGCTACACAAAGCTAACTGTAGGATTACAACTGGGTTTCATAGATAGGATTTAACACCTTCTCCTGCGGCTCAACTGCACTGCAAACGTGTGCAAGTTTTTTAAGAGTGAGTAGTTATTGCTGGTCTCCCCTCCTGCAAGATCTTCATAGGGAAGAAACCCTCTTTTGTGGGTGTTGGCTTTTCTGAATCATTCCATATCTAAGCCTTTAAAGGACAGCAAAATGAAGATCAGACAGATGCCCCACAAAGCTCTTCATGATCCCTGGAAGCAAGTTTGCAAGCACACATCCTCAGTTACCATTTTTATCTCAAAATCACACTATCCACATACAAAATGTGAGAATTAAAAAAAAAAAAAAAGATGCTCAGCTTTGGTTTATGTCCTTCTAGACACAAACTCTTGTCAGCAAGAAAGATAAACCATTCCCTCAGAAGATATTTTGGAAATAGAGTGACACCAATATGCTAATAAAAGCACATTGACAAAAAGAGATAAGAGAATTATTCATTTCTAATAGAAAGTACCATTTTCTTTGCACCCAACATGACTTCAAACCATTAATTCTTCTACGATTCCACTGGCTTTTGTTGTCCATGATAGAGGATGCTACATCTGGAGATGTATGCACAGATCTGTCAGAGCCCATGCTTCCACAGAAGAAGACTCATGGTAGTAAGTGTATCACAGTACTTTGTAAAGTCCATAAGAATAGAAAAAAACTATGGAATATAATGCTGCTTCACTTCAGCTGGCCAAACATTGTTTTCACTTAGCCACTCACCAGTTTCAGACCCAAGCTCTGTAGCATCCCGCACTGATCCAGCTACCACTAGCAGGCAAACGCTTCATCTCCAGTGACAGTCCTTAAACCAGTGCAGAAAATCACCAGCTATTATCAACAGCCATGAGTATGCCTCAGTAACCACTGAAGAATTTTCCACTCATCCTCAGTAAAAGCAGCAAAATGAAGACATAGGCTTGGTAAGAGGTGTTCATTGTGATTTTTTTCAGGTTTTCTAGTGTTTTCAATTAACTGGCATGCCCAGGCTAGTTTCCAGCTCAGATGCTGATTTCTGTTCCTGGGTAGGCATGAGACATTAATAAAGGATTATAGATACATTAAGTTATCTTACTTAAACACAGACCTTGAATATGCTGATTGAAAACTCAGGGCAGGTTTATGCATAGACTAAGTAACTTAACTCCTTTGTTATACAAACACTTTGTCCTTTTCCTGAGGTTTCTCTAGCATATTACTGTGCTTGTACTGACTGGGACTTGTTAAGAGTAGGCCTTTTGCCTTCTGAGAAGTCCCAAGGACATTATGGAAAAACAACTTCAATAAATTTTTATTTGTTAATGATGTAGTTTTGGTTATGAGGAAAGTTGTCGCACTTACACTTCAAGAGATGGAAAAATTACACAGGCTCATTGTCTAACAAGATTTCCCCCCTCTCCCCCAAAACAGCTGCAGTAAAATGAAACAGGGAAACATGAGAAAAAAAATGAAAACTTCAAATATTAGAAAGTCCCAGTTTTCAAAATCCTTTACTGTTAGCTTGTTCATGTTTGGTGATTATGGGACAGGAACTTTCATCATTCGATTACCATACTTTCTAAGTTACACAGTTACTAAGCTTCAAGCACTGTGCTCATGATTGTCATAAAAGCAAGTTTGCCTTATTTTATTACTGAGCAAACTCGACTAATTTATGCACACAGGGGAGCCTGGAATCCTGAATTTCTAGTTCAGCATCTTGTTCACAAGCTCATGATACCTGTGATGTTCCCATTTGCAAAGCTGCAGTTGGCAGTACTCCCACTTTGTATGACTACCTAAAGAAAATGTTTTATGTAAGGACAGCCCTGCAGGCCTATCCATCCTGGAACAAATAATACGCCAATGCAATGATTTCAGTCACACACCAGAGCAGTAAGAATACAAGCCCTTCACTGCTGGGACAGCTGGTAACAGGGAAGAATTAACCCCACATTAATTAATTCTGGTGTAACCCATTGCAAGAACACTTACATCTTTTTCCTGGCACCAAAAAGATGCCAGAAACAAGCCCCAACCCTTTGAGGACTTCATATACAAATACAACATTGAGCAGTCTACGTTGCACAGCCAAATGTCTGTGCAACCTTGCACCCTACTCCTGCTCTTGGGCAGTATGGGAACTAGAAGTGGTATTCCAGCACCACCTCAATTTGAGGTGATGTTTAGAAACAGACTCACACATACACCATGTATTCTTCTAGCCCAGCCTCTAAACCCAAGTTAACTTTTGACAGTCCCACAACCGTCCAAGCACCTGTCTTGAACCACTGCTAAAGGGGAAACACAAGTCCCATATAAAAGCCCACCCTCAAGGAGCACTGAAGCATGGAATCACTCTACAACTAAGAGTTATAAAGCAGGTATGTTTATTACAGGCCCGGGTGCAAGGGGTATCGCTCCTCCTAACTTGTACACCGAGAGGTTAAGCAAGCAGATATTTATTACACATAAACGTGCATATTCATTAGGTTCCCAAGAGAGCAGCGGGGATATTACAATTAGTTTAGGTACTCATTATCATAAATCTGCTCCTTTTTGGTGCTTGCACACTGCTCTCCGATGGTCGTGGGCAGGGGTCTTCAAGACGAAGTAAGCAGCCTTCCTCAGGGTGCACTTTACACCTTTGGCACAGTTAGTTGCCCCAGTAATCACAATTAGCTGAACCCAGACATATCTGTAAGTTTCTGAGAGCTGGCAAAGACTTAGAGCAGTGTGACCTTCGCACAAAATTCACTGCAAGCAGGACAGGATGGGCAGACAAGCAGTATTCTAAGGTAGCAGATGTTCAGGAGTCAGTCTCCAAACTAATTGGTAATTAAGATGGTAAGAAATAATTCACTCATTAGAAGGGTGGAAAGAAATAACTCACTCTTGTAAGACTACTAAATTCTGGTATCACACCACAGATGTACAACATAAACATTGTTTTCTTAGACCTAAGTTAAAAGTATTTTAACCCTATGCTTTCCAGGCACTTGATTTCCTTATATCAACACAGCAAAAAAAAAAAAAAAAAAGGCAATCATTAGATCTTCCTTGTACCTTCCGTAGCACCTCAGCCTTTTGGGAAAGACTCCCTCAGCACTTCTAGTTACAGCTTTGCCTCATAAACGGAGAAGTGCATCTGAGGAATGGCTGCAGGGCATTCAGACTCCTCCAGGCCCCAACCCCTCCTGGAAAAGAGCGTCGTTTCGGCAGCGCGTTGAGGCCCCCACCACACAGAGGACAAACACGCCAGGCTGGGCTCTAGGACAGCAGCAGGCTCGCTCACTGACCCACAGGAAATCAACCCCACCGCACCCCCCAGTCAGGGCAGCACGGTAAGATGGCGGGCGGGACATGGCTTCAACCACGTGACGAGTGCCCGCCTCGCTCCGTTCCCCTGGGCCTCTCGGGCTCCCGTAGGAGCTTGCCTGTCCCCGGCAGGAAGGGGCAGGTGTAGCGTGCGCGCAGGATCCAGCCCATCCCGCGGAAGCTGCGCAGGTAAGCGCTGCGGAGGGCGGGGCGAGGTGCAGTGCAAGCCCAGCCTACCCAGCCGTTGCTGAGGGTTGAGGTGCCGCTCCTGCCGGCTCCTTCGTCTCGGAGCAGGCGGCCTCTGCTAGCCCTGGCGGCGGGGAGCTGCTGCGTGAGAGCCCAAGCTCCCCTCAGAGGCTGCTCGGGCTCTGAGGCCCGGCGTCCGCCACAGGGAGCAGGTGAGTTCTCGAGGGCCTAAGCGGTGTGCTTGGAAGCACTCCATGCCCCTTCCTTCTCTCCCTCTCTCCCTCCCTCTCCGCGATGTCTACTCGTCCTGGCAGCTTCCCGAGTGCCCGCTCAGAAGCTGGGGCGGATTGCATCAGCTGCGTTGCCGCCGTGGTTTGGAGGCTTGTGCTTTCGTGGCTGTGCTTAAAATCCCCCGGTAACACCGTGACTTGCACTCTTGCGGTAAGGGATGGACTGGATGTGAGCATTGGGAGGCCTAAGGACGCCACTTCATCCCGGGCTGGTAGTGTTTGGGATTTCATCCTTCTGTTGAGATGCTGCTTCGTGGTTATATACATGATCCAGGCTCAGTCTCTCATCCTTCCCTTTTGCGGTGGAGGGATGTACCGTAGTTGTGCCAGGGAGGTTTCCTTCTTGTCTTCAGGAAAGTTTAATGCATACTGCTTTGTTAGTAAGCCATTCAGAGAATATGCTGTTCCTGCCATCAAAGATTTGGCTTTCGATTCTTATTTTTGTAATTGTTTTATGTCATATATAAGGTTAAGTGGCTTTAGAGAGCGATACTTTCATTCTGAAAACTCCCTTTTGCATTCAAGATGGCACTTGAGAAATACCCCTGTTTGTTTATTCAGGTTAGTTTTGGAAAGTCCCTTTAAACTCTTATCAAAAGTGAAACTGTCATGAGCACTTGTGATGCTGGCTGATGGAAATGTTTCTATTTTTTGCTAAGGATTCTCTTGCAATTTAGTTACGATGAAATGGAATATATGTTTGTGAAAGCAAAATTTTGTTTTGTTTTTTTTTTTTTATAATTAGAATAGAGGGTTGAAAAGAATAAGTTTAATTGGAGACTCCAGTGTTTTCTGGTTTATAGTTCAGTAAAAACTTGCAGTCTTACAGTATTCCTTAAAAGATGAGTGACCAGTTTATTAATGCCACTTGTATCTGCAATTTGTTGCCTTAAGCACAGATTGCAATGTTAGACTTTATCTGGGTGCCCCAAAACCGTGGATACCTTTTGCGTTTCTTAAGGTAATGTTGATTAGAATTACAGTTATAAAATGATTCTCTGGCGTAACTTAGAAGTGGGAGAATGATGGTTCGAGGGTGCTCATGAGAATTGCTTAGCTTGGTTTGTAAAAGGGGAAAAGTTGCACTAATAAATTTGGTGCAGTCTATTGAAAACTGAGCATGTTTGTTACTTTCAGGTTTGTAAACACCATGTGTTACCTTGCCCCTAAAATAATAGCAACATTATCCCAGCAAGAAAAAATAATGCATGGTTGTTGCCCAGTTTGGACAGACACGGTACAAATTACAGTAATCAAACGGGAAGGAGTGTCAAACCATCCGTATGCTCAGTTAATCCTTCTCACTCCTCTTTAGAAAATATTATGGGCTGCAGCATTCAGAAATTCTTCATAGCTTTCTAAAGCTGGGATCAAGGTAGGGTTTAACCAGTAAACTTGCCACATGTTGGATGTTTGCCTATGTATTTTTGCTCCCAAATAATATTGGATTGTTTTGTTTTTTTTTTTTTCCAAGCAAGGAAAAAAAAAAAACTGGAAAATGGATAGAAATGTTTGGCTCTTTTTTGCTGTTTCCTTTTTTTTTCCCGAGAGTTAATGAGCTAATAAACAAGAATGAGAAAAGGAAACCACTTTGAAAGAGAAGCAAAACTGATGAATCAAATTGCAGTGCCAACCTTAGCGCATATACATCAGCACTTTAAATGCTTTTCTGTGTAAATTAAAGGATGTCTTCCATAAGATTCCCAGTGTCCAAAGCCCACAATTCTCACATGCTTTAGCATGTACATAGATTTGCTTGTTTGTTTCTGCACCCACCTTTCCTTGCCCTCTTCATGCCTTCCCTGTTTCTTGGGGTTTTATTTCCAGGGACATGCTGGTTCACTCACAGAGGTTACTGCTTTCTCTGGGCAGGATGAAAATAACTTGTGGTGATGAATTCAGCCTGAACTCTTACTGTGATCCAGGGAGTTGCTCTTTCGAGCTCACTGCCATCTCCTCCCCATTAGTGGGTACTGATGCAGATTTACAGTGGACTTCATCTTTGCTCTCAGCCTCTGTCCTTTACGTTGCTTGTGCCCTGCATGCCCGTTCTAGCTTTGCAATGGGAAGGGTGCCTCTAGAACTATGAAAAGTAGTACCCTGCTATTCCATCTTTGAGAAAACGGAAGTTTGCAGTATCATTTTATGATACCATTACACTTGTTTGCTTGACAAATGGTTGAGACTGGGGAGAGGGGGCATAGTTCATTGTCTGCTCTTAGCTCTTTGGAGTCCTGCTGATCTCACTTTGCTGGAGGATGGGACTTTTATGTTATGCTCTTCTAGTGGAGCTTATGGTTTTGAGATATTCCCTCCTGAGTCTTCTCCCAAAGAGAGGAATAATTCATGTTCAACTGTAGAAAGGCTGTTGAAGTAGGGAAGTGGAAGAAGCAGGAAAACAGAGGTACAGCCAGGACACATTTTGGAGAGGAATGGTGGGGGTGGATTGAGCATCCTGTCCAGAGCAAGGCAGGAAAAATTGAATTGTGGATTTTGATATATCAGCACCTTCAGCAGTTCCAGCTCACATGAAGGGTTAAGAGGTTTAATTTGTCTTGAAGTGGCAGGGGCCTTCTGGATTATCCCTATTCAGATCCAGTTTCATCTCCTTTTCATTTTCTTTTTTTCTCCCCAATTTTTTTATAGTAGTTTGGACTCTGGTTCCCCTCCAGCAAAATACACAGAATGCACAAAATACACTTAGACTTCTTGAAAAAGTACCATATCTTTGTAGAGGAAAGCTGTATGTAGACTGATTGTTTTTCTTTCTTTTCCAATTGTGCTTTAATTTTAAAAGAATGGCGCAGAAGAAGTATTTAATATCAAAACTGACAAGTTACCTGAGAGAGGACAAAATTCAGCTATGGAAACCACCATATACAAATGAAAACAAAGAAGCTGGTAAAGAGATGAAGGTAAGTATTCTCCTGAGTTGATGTCGTGCATCTTCGCGTCGTACTGCTGGTACATTTGCCTGCTTTTCCTTGCTGTTTTCTTAGGAGCTTGTACAAAAATATTCATCCAAGTTGAGTATCAGTGAGAATGACACAGAGAATATGCTGGAAGAAATACGGTGTAAAGCAATTGAGCGTGGAACGGGAAATGAACATTTTAGAGTGACTGGGATTGCAAGACTTGATATCTATCTGCCTCGAAGAAAAGTAAGTGACGTTGTAGAAAAGCAGCTTTACATTGGCCTTTGGAGATCTAGAGATGTACATAATGCAGATATTTTCACTTCAACTTTTTCAGATATTTTTTAATGAGAGATCTGTTAGTTCTATAAAGTATGGCAAGAGGGGGAATTATACAGGTATGTTTCACTTTCCCAGGTATATGGGGATATTGTGGCAAAGGAATATAATAGTAGGAAATTAATAATTCTTCCCTTGAGTATTTAATGAGAAATTATCTTTCAATGAAGAAAAGTAAATTAGATCGTGTGTCCCAGTTCATTTTGGTTCTTTCTGATGTAAGTGTTCATATTGGCAGTAAAGAGCTGATGTATTTCTTCTGTAGAATACCAAAAGTTGAGTTAGCATATTAATATCACTGTATTACCACAGCTTTTATTTAAATGACAGCTTTAATAAATAAAAAATAATCTCTTTAAGTGCAATAAGCAACTTGAACTAGGTGTCATCTTAGACCATATGTAGCTGATGCCACTGTAAAGAACTTCTCTGTCTTTTAGCCGTGGCATGTAGCACTATTCTTACAGTGATAATGTTATCTTCATGTAATCATTCCAGCCCAGGCAGCTAACTAAACTTGATTTAAAATAGGTATATCCAGTGTTTGAACTTGGAAATAAGAAGCAGGATTTGCTGTTGTGATGATACTCATCTGTTCACTTTAAGTCAGGCTTCTAAAAGCTTCATAAAACCAGAACTGCCCTTTTAAAGCCAGGCTTCAGCCTCTAGTTTCACACAGAAAATATGCCAGAATAAAGATGTGAATCTAATTAAATCGGTGGCAGACTAGTCATCATATCAAATTGTGGGGCTTCATCTACCCTAGTCAGCTAAACACAGGTGGGAACAGGCTGGTCACTCTTTGATGGACATCCATACTGTCAAACTGTTAGTGTCAGCTCTGATACTACCTGGTATCCTGCCAAGCAGCGTCCAGGCATGGTATGTGGGCTGGCATGGGCTGGGATCTGATCTCAAGCATCGCTTTGAGTAAAGATGCTGTGCTTCAAGGGTTGAGGTGATTATACTGTACATATATGAAGCGTGCTATACAGGTTGATCACAGAACAGAACATTTTCCTTTAAAAACAGCCTCAGACAAGCACAACTGTCTCCAATTCCTAGTTTTGTTCTTGTGCAGGAGCAGCATCTTTCCCAATGCCAGATGTCTTCATCCACTCTGATAACAGTGAAAGAGAACTTCTTTATGTAAGGGTACTTAAAGGTTGTAGTCATCAGCAACAGAAGTACTCTGAAAAAGGGCAGTGGGTGGGTTTTTTCCTGAAAATGATTCTAGATGGTAACCTATGCTTCAGAAGGTGTTTTATTTTTTTTTACTGAGTACTTGCAAAAACATAACACAATCATTACTGTTCTCTCTCTCCCATAGTGAAGAATAATTGCCAGGGTACATGATGGGCTAAAGGCTAGAGGGTGTTAAGTGACTGGCATGCAGTTAAAACAAGCAAATAGTTTTGTAATTCCTCTTTATAATGCTGCTGGGCATAGGGGAGTTAATTAATTGAAAATTCCAGTTTATCTAATCTGGGACCATAGACACTACTAGGAATTAATCATAAATTAGCCAGTTACAGGTGAGTAGCATAATTACAAAGCAGAGTTCAGCTTGGAAGTGTGTAATTAAATTAGTCAGTTTAAATTGTTTGGTTCTGAATTTAGATTTATCTAATTCTGAACATGCTGTTCTTACAATGATTATTTTTAGCACTATGTAACAAGCACAAGACTCCTTGTATGCCCCACCGTAACCCTGTTAACATGAGTATTATTTGAAAAGGAAATTGTAGTTGTTGTAAAACAATTAATTAGAAACTGTCCAAAGTATCTTGATATTGTGCTTTTTTCTTCCCTACTCCTTTTCCCTTATCCAATATAATTACTACAGAGCAGAAAAGTCCCACTAGAAACTAACCTGTTCATCACAGGCAAGGAGCTCAGATCACAGTAAGTGTAATCACTCTTGGTTCTTCTCTAATATGTTGGCATGCTGTCATATAGTACTAAAAAAAAAAAAAAAAAAAAAAAAAAAAAAAAAAAAAAGGACAAACTATTTTGATTGATTTAAGCTTCTTTTTAGCTTGTATGTCTGAATAGCCCAGTGTCTCTGTAGGGCAGTTCTTCACATAAGAAGCTGTGGTTTAACAGATAGAAAACAGAAAGGGTACAACCTGTGGGAAAAGATAGTTCTCTAAATCCCCAGGAGGGATCTGAGAATGTGTTGGTTATCGGTGTTCCAAATCCCTGATTGCCAGAACAGTGAGCATTAGCTTCTTTTCTTTTTGTGTTTTTAAACCTAATAAAATCCAGTTCTTTTTTGTCTGTTTAGTTTTTTCCCTTTCCATATCCCAGATTCTGTATACTTTGTACAAAGCTTTCTGATGATATCTTACTTCTAGCAGCAGTTTTATGTCAGTTCCGAATGTACTCATATTTAAGTTTTTTGCTATTCTGAGAGAAATGTAGCATAGCCTTACAAGCTTGTATTCATGGATGAAATTATTTATTTCACAGGATAGCACAGGAACATGCATTACAAGAAAATGCTATCAAAATAATCATAAATAAGAAGCAGCTTGACCTGGGTATGTATATCTAGTTGAATATATTTTTATGACAACTTTCTAGTTTACATATTCTCAGAAGAAAAACCTCTTGCAATTCTGTTAATTTCAGGAATTCCCAAGGAATAGCAGTCACATTTGTCAGGTTCTGCTCTACAGGAAATTTAATAACTTCTGATGATCAAAATTCTTAGAAGTAGAGCAATTATAGGAATCCTGTAATAAGCATTGAAAATCCATTTTTCAAGTGTTGAAACACTGCAAATGCACATTTAAGAGAAACTCTAAAGTTCCTTAAACATGTTGTTTAACAGCACATTCAGAATCTTTTTGTAATGCATTACACGTGTTCAGTTCGTCAGGCATGCTGTGGGAAGTGATGACAACAGCTTTCTGTTATTGATGGCCTGAGGATGTGACATACTTATTTCTCGTAGAGTATGTCACAATTAGAGTCATGGAATTGACAATAGGAACTTGGATTTAATTCTTAGTTCTTCTTTCATGTTATTATCCTGTTATAGTGCTTGATCCTCGAGATGATGTTGTTCTAGTTTTTGCCTGAAGGTCAATTAGCTGAAATAGAAACAATTGTGTTTTTGAATGTATCGGGAAAAAAGGCAAGCAAAGAAACATGCCAGTCATTTAGAAAGCACCTCTAAAGTGCAAGTCTGATTTGAATTTCTGCTGAGTATGTCAGTAATGGGCAGGGATTTTGGTTGAGTTCTTGGGTCTAGTAATTACTGTAGTTCTTTGGTACAGTACAAGCAGCCATTCAGTTTGGTTGGTTTGTTGGTGGTGTTGTCCTCCCCCAGTGACGGGACAATGTAAAATAGTCTCTCTCCACAGAGCATTTGTATTATGTGCATGATACTCTATTTTGCAGGCAGAACCCTTGAAGACCAGGGCATAACACACAATGCAAAAGTGATGGTACTTCAGCTGGAACAGAGTGATGAGGAAACTAAAAGAAAAGTTCAGGAAGAAGAACTTCAACACAAGAAAGAAAAAGAAATAAATGAAAAGATGAAAAGAACTAAGAAGGGTTTGGAAATTCTAGCAGAGAGAGGTAAGGGGGCTTGCTAGGGATTTTTTGTGGAATGGAGGGAAGAGGATGTTCATTAATTCTTGCACATCAAAAGTTACTTTTTCAATAGACTTTCAACACAGAAGAGTGCCTGTGCTGTGGCTGGATTTTAGTTTGTACTTCTCTAGGTTTCTACCTATTTAAAAACTGATTTTGACTAAAACTTCTTTATACTCTAACCCTTCTTACACAACTGGAATGCCAGAAGGCATTTCACACTTCAAGAATGATATAACTTAATAATTATTTAATTTGCACTTGTCAGTTGAGGAACTGGTCAACTTGTGAGAACAGGCTTTTAATTTATTGTAGACATAAGCACAGTGGAATAATATATTGTAAGTTATTAAACACTTTTTTGTGGTCTTCCTTGGATACGTCTGTGTGTAACCATGGTTTCATTGTGCAGAACAGCTCACTTGTTCTTCTGATACGTAATGTGACTGTTCCGTTATTGTTGTGTTTGTTGATTGCTGGCAACTGTGGATTAGGTTAAAGGGATATAGTCAATTTAACAGTAATTGTTTTTCAGAATGAGGTTGTGTTTGTGAATTGCATTGCTGGGTGGTGAGTTTAAATCACTTCTCCATTGTTTAAAATACCCCCAAACAAGACACTGTGAAACTTAGTATGTAATGAATTCCTGCCAATTGCAAAAAATACCTGGACAAAGCTTCTTATAATGGTCAGTGATTGCCTGTTTCTTAATACAATATCTGATTTTGAATAAATGAAAAAAGTGATTTCTTTTCTGAACTTCAGGGGTGATTTAAACACCAGAATTATTGTATAGGGCCTTTTCAAGATACTTCCCATTTACGGTCAGTTATTGCCGGAGTTCAGAGTGAAGCCCATAATGGGCTCACAGGCTGTAGGTTCTGTGTGAAGTATAGGAGTTTAACAACTGCTCTGTTTCATCTGAACAAAAATAGAAGGACAGAAGCTTTTAATCTCAGCAAACTCCTGCTTAACTGTCTTTTGTTTACAAGAAAAAGCATCTTTTCATTGTAAATCAGATGGAAGTAAAAACAAAATTGACAGTTTGGTTGTAAGCATTAAAGCTGTGGGAAAAGGAAAATACCGCGCTGTTGTTTGCCTTTTATCCCACCCCACTCCAGTTTTATGAACAGTGCTCAGTTGTGGATTTCTACTTTTTAATACTCTGTACTTTATGTGATAAATCATTTCAAGTGTTCTATCATGTGAAATGTCAGGTGTTTTGTCTTCTGCAAAGAATTCCTTTCAACACCTGTAACTTTTAATGTTGTGTCTAAATTTTTGGATGCACAAGGCCTTTTCCTTCGTGACCTTGCTAAAAGTTCCTCATGCTCGTCTGAGCAGGGTGACTGTTGGTAGATATGTCCAAAAAACTACACTAGCGTTTATATGTAATTCATGGGTTTGTTGTAGGTTGTTTGCTTTTCTTATGTAACAGTGTGCTTATTAACATAGTCTTATGACAGCAGAGTTGCTCTGGTACTTAAAATTTAACCCCTTTATCTTTCAGAGGAATACGTAGATCTGGATTCTGTTCCATACCTAGATATAGCTAATCAAACTGGAAGGTCAATTGAGATTCCTCATCAAGCTAAGAAAGTAGGTAAACAGATCTTAGAAAACTGTTAAGATGGCTTTTTAAAGCTTGATTTGGGAAGCATTTTAAATACGGGATTGAAATATTGTCGGACTTTTGGGGGATGTAACCCAGGCTCCATTAGATGCTCACTTCTTGTAATACCTTGGCAATAAAATTGAAGTAGAACTCTACAATTGGGAGTACTTCAGTCATCTGGAGACGGAGCTCTGATTGCTGACCTAATCACAGGTCTGATCTTGCACTGACCTTTGTGCAGTCCAGATTTTATTTTTAAGTCTTTAACTTTATTATATCTTCGTGCCTGTTTTAAATTTCCGATGCCCTAGAATGACATGAAAAGAACTTGTTAGTTAGGCCTTAGTTTCAGTTGGATACTTAACAAGTCTCTCAAAATCAGATTCTCTTAAAATAGCTTTGAGATCTTTTGCACTATGATCCTTCTTAAGCTTGAATTTGTCCACCATGCAGGAAAGCTGCACATTCTCAACTGAAAATATCTTTGAGTGCATTGAATTATGGTAGAAGTGACCTACCTGATGTTCTGCTGAAGCAGAAGAATAGTGATAGATGCTATCTTTGAGTCTGTGGAATTTTCTAAAGATAAATACAAATCTTTATAAATACTTGGAATTGCATGCAGTAACAACAAAACCCATCCTTGGTGAAAAATGAGCAAGCCCCAACATGTGCTGACTGCTGGTCTAGCCTCTTCTGAAACAGAGCATGTTTTCTGCATCACCTGGAATTTCTGGATGATTGGATTAACATTCCATTCTCGCAATGCCCGCTGTTCTAATGAAGTGCGGAAAGTAGTAATTCACCTGTAGAGTTAAAGCATCAAATGTTGAAATGCACAGTATTTCATGAGTATTGAATATGGGTGAGAGGAAATATTGCAGGTTGTCTCTATCCAGAGGTATTGTTTACATTTTCACTTGTCATGCTGCAGGAACTGCAGTGTTTTCCTGCCACATTCAGAATTTCATTTTAAGTTCTGAGGTTTTGCAGGAGGTGAATCGTTAGGTTTTATAAGATAGTTGTAATAAGCAAAGCAAAACAAATTTGATGCTGTTAGGAAGTGTAGCACCTAGAAAAAAACTTTTTATCACTCGCTATTGAAAGTCTGTCAAGGGTTGAATTCTTAAAACAAATTTGGTGCAATGTTTCGTGTGCTGGTAACATTAATTGCTTTTAATAAGACAGTATCCAACATTAGTAGATGGGAGAAAAGTATGAAGCATTGTAAACTAGTGCTCCTGCAGAACTGATGCAGTGGTATTTTTCTAGGAAAAGCAAGGGCTCTAATGGATTACCTAGATACTACTTCAGTTACATAGCTGAGTTGGGGAGGTGCAAAATAGAAGTCTGTCTGTTTTTGTAGGCGCTTGTGCTGGCAATGGGTTATCATGAGAAGGGCAGGGCATTAATGAAGAAGAAAGAATATGAAATAGCACTGCCGTATTTGTTGGATGCTGATAAACACTTCTGGTAAGAATCTTTATAAAGTCCTTGTGTCTCTTTCCTTTACTGACAGCCAAAGGCAGAAACAGCGTGAAGTCTACCTGTGCATGTAAATCAGGGCCTATTTTTCCCTAGGACTGCTTCACACCCCATCTACAGATGAGAAGCAGCAGACAAAGTCTGACTTGCAGCTGAAACAGATACTGCCACTGGGAAACTTAATCTTTCATGTCAGCATAAAGAGGAACTGTCAGTATTCATGTACTAGGCTATGAATTGCATTAGCTAGAGAGACAGTTGCAAATACTTGTTTGTGATTGCTCATATGAAGTAATTATTTCATGTAAAAGGTGGAGCAGATAGCTGAGGTCACTAAACATACCAAGATTTCTGTGAGTATATTAGTTTCCTTTCAGAAGTCAGAGCCTTATATTGTGCTTTTGAGATCTCAACAGTAATACTGGCCCTATCTGTTTCCTATTTGTGTGTATGTGCAAGGAGGCTGGCAGAAACCCCAGCATGTTCACTTACACTAAGGCAGTTTCTCTGTCCTCTCAAAGATTACACAGGGTTTAATTCTATTCTGGTTTTAAAGAGATGCTGTCTAAAATAGTAGTCAGAACTCTAATTCTTTTCAGATGTAGTGTTACCATTAGTGTCCTGCATATTGGTTGAATGGGGTAGGAGATCAGTGCGTGCTAAAATTCCAGTAATATCAGTTTGCTACCTCAGACATGAAGTGTGTGCTTTCTCAAACATGTGAGTGGGCATGTTGCTTCATTAGTCTTAAAAAGTGTGTGTGGAGAAAAATAAACAACGCTTTCCCAGAATAAAACAAAGTTTTGTTTATTTTCCAGTGAGTGTAGCACAGAACTGCTGAATACCGTTGATAACTATGCAGTACTGCAGCTGGATATAGTGTGGTGCTACTTCCGCCTGGAGCAGCTGGACTGCCTGGATGATGCAGAGAAAAAGCTGTCCACAGCACATAGATGCTTCCAGAGGTGCTACGGGGAGAACCATGAGAGACTTATTGATATCAAAGTATGCTGTCTGGTTTTTAATCACAGTGACTTTTTGTTTTCTGCACATGTTCAGTTACTGTTCAGGTATTGACTTTTAGAAGTTCAAAGTTTTCTCATGTCTCATTAGCCTGGAAAATAGTTGTGTATTTGTCAGGATAGTGGAAGCACTGGACCTGACAGAAAGGTCATGGCAAATGTGTGTTTTACCTAGGATTATAGAACAGTTTAGGTTGGAATGGCCCTTAAAGATCATGTAATTCCACCCCCTCTGCCATAAACACCTTCCACTAGACCAGTTTGCTTAAAGCCCCATCCAGCCTGGCTTTGAACACTGTCAGAGATTGGGCAGCCATAGTTCCTTGTAGGCAACCTGTTCACTGTGTCACTGCCCTCACAGTAAGGACTTTCTCCCTAATATCTAATCTGAATCTCCCCTCTTTTAGTTCAAAGCCATTTCCCCCCGTCATATCCCTACATGCACTTGTCAAAAGATTTCCTATAGGCCCCATTAGGCACTGGAAGCTGCTCTATGGTTTCCCTAAAGCTTTGTCTTCTCCAGGCTGAACAACCCCAGCTCTCTGACTATCTGCAGAGCAGAGGTGCTCTAGCCCTTGGAGCATCTTTGTGGCCTTTTCTGGCTCACTTCAGGAGCTCCATGTCCTTCTTCCACTAGAGGCCCCAGAACTGGGTGCAATACAGCGATGATGGGGGTGTCCCACCTGAGCGCAGTAGACGTGGAGAATCCCTCCATTAACTTGCTGGTCACATTCCTTTTGATACAGCCTGGGATACAAGTGGCTTTCTGGCACAAGCACACGCTGCCTAGTAAAACATATAAACATACACAGACACCATCAGTGGTTTAGATGTGATACTTTATCTGCAGACAAAGTGTCCCATATTATTGACCGTATCTTCTTTAAATGTGTAAAGTGTTCTGCTGATAATGAATTATATTCTAACATATGCTTCTACCAACGTGCCTTCCCTTTGTTTAAATAATTCTTTAGGGAAGCTATGGTCGTGAGAAGGTTTTATTTCTGCGGCTTTATCTCCTTCAAGGGATAGGACACTATCACAGTGGCAGAGAAAAAGAGGCTGCTGAGTATATTCAGAAGGTGAGAAACCATTAGGTAAAACCTTTGAGTCCTTCCCCCTAGCTCCCGTGTTTGGGCTTTGTTGTTTGCTTACTCAGAAAAATGGGGAGACTTCTTTTGCTGTACATAAGCAGCCTTGTAAGTGGTATCATTTTGTTCTTTCTGTATATAGGCATCTTGTTTATATGAAGAGCTGTCTGTAGATCCTGATAAAGTTGATTGCCTGTCACTCCTGGGATTCTCCAAACAGGAAGCTCGCCTTGCACTGCGAGCATGCCATGGGAATGTGGAGCATGCTGCCAATCTTATCACCAACAGGAGAGAGGTATGGTGCAGTAAAAGCATTAAATCGAGGATCGTGTTAGTTTGGGTATCCATAAGATCATGTTTTGCATGGCTAGCGCAACATGGTGCTAAATTACGGACTTTGATTATCCTGCTTTGGCACCATTATTGGAACTGACAGCTTGACATCCGTTGCCACAAGTCTGAAACCAAACCTTAATACAACAAAGGAAGCTCTGTCCCAAAGCAGATGGCATGAGGGAGCCAAAGACCAATGGTTGTGCCAGCAAGGCACATCGGAAGTCTGCACCAGTGCTTGCTACTCTGCAGCACTTCATGTGGGAATAAAACCACCATGATCAAGCTGTCATTCATGGGCTTGGCTGGTCTGAAAGACAAGAGGCTGTACAATAAAGTGCTTTGAGCAAAACCATCAAGTGATACAGTATTATGGCTTTGGCCTTGGAGATACAGGAGGGGAGAATAATATTTTGTGCTCAAGTGAGGTGAAGAGAATATTGTCCACGTCTGAAGTGCCTCAAGTTAGGTTTGGTAAGCTGAGGTGAAATACGCATGGAGAAGTCAAATGCTTGAGAGAAGGGCCGAGCAGAGCTCCTTGGCTACATTCCCAGTTCCCATTCTATGTCCTGTCCTTGGCAAGTCTTGTCTACAGCCTTATCTGCCAAAAGGGTTTATCACTTACCACACAAGGCCTATAATCACTGACAGTGTAACATCTGGTCCACAGACACTGCAGAGCAGAAGTACAGCAACAGTGCTAGCTCATGGAGATGCCCTTCTATTCAGTAACAACTGTCTGGCTGCATGGGCTGTATTTAAAAAAAAATAAAATTCCCTCTTCGTCAAGAAATACAAACTTGAAGTAAAGCCAAGAAACCCCACATGCACAGGGAAGGGCTAAAGCATTCCCATGCATGGTGAGCTTTGTAATGTCTCTATTACTGCAGGAAAAGGCACAGATAAGGAGGGAGGAGAGAGCTAAAAGAAGGAAGCGACTGGAAGACATCAATACCTTGAAAAGTATGGGCTATTCAGAGAGAGCTGCTCAAATAGCTCTTCGTAATACACAAGGAAACCTGGACCAAGCCTTTAAGGTAAGTGATTTTTCAGGAGTAGTACTTCTGTACAAAAAAAACCCAAACAAAACAACACGAAACCAAAGCCCTTGTTTGCTTGCTTTATTTATTGTTTGGCACGTTACTGTTTTCTGTAGTCTTTATTTGTTAGTTCGTAGCTACCTTTTCTGAACTCTAATGACTGAACTTCCACTTCCTGGCCTGATGAATCACTAAAGTTGGCTGAAGTTTGCTTCTATCAACTATTACATGTATCTATCTATGCTGAGAACTGCTATATCTCTGTTGCTGTTTTCTAATCCCTCTCTGTTTTATTGTAGTTTATTCTTGACAATCCCGAGTTACTTCTGGAAGATGATGATGATGATCCTGTGGCCATGGACCAGTTTCAGGTTTCCCAGGAAAGTATTGATCAAGTAAGTTAAGAGTGCTTGTGCTCTTGGTTGTCTTGTTTCTGAATTGCATCTTCAGAAACACCGGATCTTCTGTCAGCAAAGCTATGCAAATATTCTTTAACCCATGTCACTCAGGCTGTCACACTGCCATGTCTGGTATCTGCTGTTCATTGGGGAAGTCACATTCGGGCTAAAATGTCATCTATGTGTGCTTCCAGCCCGTTGAACCAGCCTGCCACACAGAGATCCTAAGGGAATTATGCACACTCCATCCCCAAGAAGAAGTTTTTAAACATTGCAGTGCACTAAATGAAGGAGTTGGAATGTATCTTTCTCATTACAGGTTGTCTGAAAAGCTCTACTGTAGTTAGTGTGGCTATGCACTTAATGTCAGGCAAGAAAACTCTATTGTCTAGAAAATGTACACCCTCCTGATATGCTGGAGTGCTTTGAAGTTTCCTTTTGAAAAAACAGAAAAATAATTGGTCTGATATTAAGCAACAGGCTCTTGATTCTGCTCAACAGTCCAATTCTTTAATAGGTCATTGCCCTGTCATTAACTGTTCCAGTAAACCAGAGTCAGTGTCCTGGAATTCCTGGCATGCAGTGCTCTCATCTGTGCAAGGGGAATGACTGTCAGATGTAGAGTCAGAATCCTGTCAGATTGGTGCTGGATGAGCTTGGATTTCTCCAGATTTCATATTTTGTTTTCTTTCCCCCTCTCCTGTAGCTGATGTACATGGGTTTCAGCCGTGAGTCAGCAGAGCAAGCTTTAAAGGTCTTCAAAGGCAACATTCACTTGGCTTCCCAAACCCTTGCTCATTATGGGGGACTTCTTCCTGCTTCACTGCAGCTTTCTCCAGCAGGGTCCAGTCCATCAGAAGAATCAACCTCTTCAAAAGACTCATCTACAGACTCTGCAGGTAGGAATGTTGCATACAGCAGGCAGAGAAGGGAAAAGGCTGTTCTGGCTCTTCTATGAAATAATTAAGACTTCTGCTTTAATACTGGTAGAGGCCCCAAATTACTTTTGGCAGTAACGTAGTTACAGGCAAGGCCTCCATTACCCCAGATAAACTACAGCCCCTGCAGTTAGTGACAGCTGGATACAGGACCATAAGGGCTGGCTGTAGGCAGCCTATAAAATTGATGCAGCCCAGGTGAATGGCTCCTGAGTGGGCTGTAGCTTCAGCACATGAGGTTGGAGGCCTCTGGTGTCTGCATCTTTACTTCCCTGGTGAGGAACATGTGGCCTTTCCAGCCCACAGGCAATTCCAGCTTCTCATATCTAACTTTACTCACTCACACCAGCTCTCATTTAAAAATAAACCAGCCTCTTTCTGCATGTAGTTTTCAGATAGCAAGTACTAAGCTGCTGGAGCATGTTCCATGGACCTGCCACTGATAATAATGGCTTGCTAATATCTGGATTCTGACTGCTAGGAAGCTTATTGCAAACTTGTAGTATACAGTCAGCTGATTTGACTCCCTTGTCATGTCCCTGATGTGACATAACTATAACTGATACTTGCCATTTGGCAAAGAATAAATTTGCATGTATTTTATTGTTATTTGTCATAGCTGTGGTGTTCCCTGTTGTACAACTAAAGGCTCTCCTACAGCTTTAACAGGAAAAAGAAAAAATGGCTGTCCTGCAATATCCTTCGCAGAGCACTTTTAAATAAGAGGTAGTTTTAGAGTAGAACTCAGAGCAGTCATTCTGGGAGAAGAGGGAATTACCAGCTTCTTTCAGAGGTGAATTCACTGCTGTTGCTTCTTATTGGAAGGTTCTTCTGGTTCACCAACAGATGAAGATATGGAGAATGATGCAGTCAATGAAATCCTAGAGGATATTCCTGAACATGAAGAGGATTATCTGGATTTAACACTGGAGGAAGAGAAACAGATCATCCAGGAATACTTATCCTATATACAAGTGCCACAGCAATAAATCCCTTTATATCTAGTTCAGTTATACGTATTTACCTTGACAAATAGAGTTGGGATTATAAATGCACCTTCAGCTTATCTCTTACTAAATGCCTTGAATTCAGTTCAACTATAGGAGGAACACTTAATTCTCGCTTAATTTATAAATCTGCTTAAAGCCTACATTTGTGATACGTTGTAATTTATTGTCATAGCAGAAAAATAGAAACATTTATTTTCAGAAGAAAATTTAATAGAACTAAATTATATTTTTATCGTGAAATAAGTTAATTCACTTGAATATTCAAGTGAAGCATTTCTATACCACTTTAAAATACCAGCTTTAAAAAAAAGTGAGCGTAAACCAGAAACCGAGCTCATGAGATTATAGAGGTATCAACTTTCTGACAGTTCTCCTTTTCTTCTGAAAGATTTCCAAGAGACGTATACATATCTGCTGTGCATGGATTTATACTGTGTCTGCTTGTCACTTCCTGCAGGTGTTACACAGGCAATAAAGGTAACTCTGTGCTGCTGCTTTTAGTAAGGGTCTTCTATGCTTTGGTTTTAGAAGCCAGTAGGAACTACTGAGCAGGGCACTGCCCCTGAGCCCTGTGCAGTGACATTTGCCTCTCTAACTCAACCAGCTGTTCCTAACTGACCAGCTGTTGAACAAAGCTTGGGTCAGGCACTGTCTCAGTAGTTGTATCCAGCTTCGGCACGCTGGAGAAAGAGTGGGGGTTTTGTGTGTGTGTGTGTGTGTGTGTGTGTGTGTGTGTGTGTTAGAACACCCTGTTTTCTGCTGTGTAAGCCCTTTTTTGCTTGCCAGCTCTGCTGAAGTGGTTTATTAGATTTTCATAGCTTCATTCTCACGGTAGAGGGAGCTCAGGCCCTGCCTGCTCCAGCTGCTGGGAACCGGAGCTGATCCCCCTTAGGGCAGGTCCTAGAAGCAGATCCTGGGACAAGAACCTTCTGCATCTGGTGACACTTGACTCTTACACAGCATTTATGAATGGGAAGTGAGGGCTTGGGATGGTATCAGGGCAGACATGATGCTGGAGGAAGCAGAGCCTAGGGGCTGCAAAATGACTGCCCGCATCCAGTGGATGGACTTCAGTAGTGTATGTTACAGTTTCTGGCTACCTTTTAGTCAAGGACAGCAAGAAGCAGGGAGTGATTACACTGTAATTAAGGAATTACTAGTATTTCATATTTCTGTATCAAGATGAGTGCTATAACAATTGAGTAGCTACGTATCTTTGAAGCATTTCTAATGGTAGTAATACAGGCTTCAGAGAAACAACCAGCCCTTGCAACCATTATATCCCTTCTGTACAGGTGAGTGCTGAGGAATAACTGGACAAAATGTTGAGTATACAGAAGAATTTAAAATTGAAGACATACAATGTGACTGATGTAGTGTTAGCAATAAGCAGGTGGGGAAGCATAAATTTATTCCGTCCTTTAGCTCTGGGGGATCCCAAGCCTACTGGCATTACCTTGGCTAGCCCTGAGGCACACACTGGCAGCAGCATGGGGCTGTACAGGTGACATTTCTCCTCTTTGAAGTGTCTTGCAGACCAGACTGGCAGTGGCAACTTCAGAAGTGAAGGTTTGTCCTTGGGGAATTTAAAATTAGCATTGTAACACGCAGGGCTTGTCAGAGAAGCCATTTCTCCCTCATGGAATTCTGTCAGCATTGCTGCACTGTGCATGCAGTTCTCGGTGGCACTGGCTAAAAGTTATAAAGTTAATTTTGACCATGTAGTTCAAGGCACTGTGATATGTTTAGTGACAGACAGAAGTGGTAATGACTCATTACTTCCATTCTTTGAGATCTATGTCTATGAAATCCATTTCCTAATTCTATGTGTAGCTGCTGTAGGGCCAGATAAGCTCTTGTGTCTAATATCCTGCATGCAAAGATCTAAACAAAAAGATTATCTGTGCAATTCTGTCCATCTCTGCTGAAGGCATTGACCTCATAAGCAACATACAGCCAAAATGAGCTGTATGACAAGCCCATCACCCCAACAACCAAGAGCCACCACTGCACAGATGTCTCAACAGGGGCAGTACCGAGCTACAACAACCAGACCAAGAGGTTTACAGTGGAATTAAGGCTTCACTATGCAGATGACTTCCCAAATTACTTTTCCAAAGCTACTACGAATTACCTTACGTATACATTTAACATCATTAAAATACTGTTTCCTACTAACCATGGAAACCTGCCAGTAAAGAGTGAACAAGGCTGCTTGGCAGGAGATGCAAGCAAGCAATGACAGGCCCACCACTGAGGAAGAGGTAAGAAATGTTTCCAAAAGTATATGTTTTGCAATATTCCATCCATTCTGAGCTGCAGCCAGAAAATCTCCTCTAAATGAAAATAAAACTGAGACAATGAGTTGTTTATAGGTGCCACATGTTTATTAGTCCATTCTAAAAAAGGATTACAGCATCTTCATCTTGCTGTAGTGCAGAATAAATAAAGCCATAAAAATAAAACATGTGGTTAGATACTTCTGTACTGGTTCTACAAAGAGCTATACCTGCAAATAGAAAAATAAAAGAACCCTTGTTTATTCATGGCTCAGTGGTTATCAGAGAAGGATGAACCTGGAAAGAGAATAGGAGAGCTCTTGAGCTTGACTACTTATTTGACACTACTAATGATCTAGCAAACCAGGGTCAGAAATGGCCTCTTAAGAAGGAAAGATAACAAAATCTAGAGTGCTCAATAAATCCTCCTGATTTACTCTCCTCTCCTTTGAAAAACACAATTTCCAGTGGACATAAAGAAATCCTTTCCCTGTGAAGCCAACCAAGCAGTGGCTACACAGATCTGGTGAACAGCTAAAGTGAGAGATCATCAAAGGTAAGCAAACCTTCCAGGTTTTAGGGAGGAGGAGAACTGCTGTGCCTTGGCAAAGAGCTGATTTTGGCACAAAAGGTCTGAGGCTGAGCTTGTTCTCTAGCTTCTCTTTTGTTTGTTAAAATGATTTAATATCTGTCCTACTACTCCCAACTTGGCAGAGAGGTGGCGTCTGCTTTAAACTCCTGCTGAGTTGTTCCATTCTGCATCAAATGGTCATACCAGCAAAAAACTGACCTGAAGGTCAATTGTGAAAATTGGATTTGTAGCTGTACTGCAGCATGCCTTTCATTTCTCCAGCCAGCTGAACAGAGGGCATGTGAGGGAGCAACAGGAACACGAGACATTTCTTATTTGATACTGGACAGGCAGAAGTATGCAGCACCTCTGCAAGTGGGAACTGAAAACAGGCAGTTGTGAGTAAAGTTCTTAATTATACACAAACACACACAGAAGGTACCTGACTTGAACCACACTGCCATCCTTCCTACCTCCAGTGCTGCTCAGATGTGAGTCAGGAGCAACAGGATCTGACCTGAGCCCGTCTGACACAGAGAATCCTGGCTCCTGGAACAGAGGTTTCCCAAAAGCTCTTTCCCATCTCTTTCCAAGCTCTGGTTTACATGGACACAGTGGTGCATAAAACGAAAGGTTCGGATTTGGTCACTGCTGGGAATTCTGCTGTGGGGTCACATCAGTTCAACGGCCTCATGTTCCCCATTTTCTTGCTGTACCATGCAGCCGACTTTGTTATTGAAGAGGCGAGACAGACTTCCCTTCTGAGAGCCCCGGCCCTGGGCAGACCTCTCCTTCTTCAAACGCCGCTTGTTTCTCTTGCATATTCCCCGGATGTCCCAGATCCTTAGCGTGCCATCATGGGAAGCTGTGTAGAGCAACTCATTGTGGATCTGGAACAACAGGGTCATACTTAATACCCAACCATACAGCTCAGAATCAGCACAATCCAATTGTCAAAACTCAGAGCACAGCTTGATCCCAACACTTGCGGCCTGATGGCTCGTTGCAAGAACCGGTATAAATTATCACGAGCTGCTGAAGGGAGATGAGCCATTACCAAGTCAGGACTCATTTCTCAGCCACTTTACAGAGCCATAAAATATAAACAGCAAGAGTTATTTATAACCTAAACCCACTAGAAAAGCAATGGGAAACTAAACTCAGAGTAGGCTGTAGCTAGGAATTTCTGTGCTTTCAGACTGCTGGTTTTGAAGACAAAGCTTAAGGAGGCACTAAAATCGGCAGCAGTAAGCAGTGGGGGGGGTGGGAAAGCTTTCCTTCCCCCTTCTCTTCTTCCTTTGCAGTAAACCATAGGCACAATTCCTCCTTCAGCATTTGTTGTTCCTTCTTCCAAACCTGCAGTAATTTGACTTGATTCTCCCCTGTAGTTTCATCTCCTTAATGAAACACTTAATGCTGTTGGTAACGTTTCCGATTGTCCTCACCGCGCTCCAGAAGCGGTGTTAGTCTACATCACCTTCCCCTTCCTGTGCTCGCCTATCCACTGCGGGCACCTGCAGTCTCCAGCAGTGAGCAGCAAGAGCCAGTATCCCACCAGCCGGCTGGCTTCCAGAAGCAGGAAGCACCACGCAGCCCCAGCCTCCCCTCTAATGTACTAAAGGTCACATTCATGTCGCCACTTCTCAGTGGCTGACGGATACCGTGCCCAAGGTGTTAGAAGGGTATGCTATTTGTTATTCTGCTTAGAGAAGGCAGAACCCCCCCAAAGCACTGCAAACACTTATCAGCGTCTTTAACAGGAGGGGTCTTGTAAGGTCAGAGTCCATTCCCTGCCTCTACACAGGATCAGTTATGTCTGTCTCATTTCTTACATCTGCTTGTCTAACCTGACCCGAAAAACCCTAATCACAGACACAGGGCTGCCTCTAGGGCCCACTGTGTGGTTCCACTTATCTTTATTATTATCAAGTTTACCTAAAATTGCATGAGGAATATTCAAGTCTGCTACATTTCATCTTTATCCTAGAACAACATCCAGTCCATGATTCACTGAACAGTCAAGTCATACCAATTCCCACAGAACATGGAAGAAGCAACTGGAAATGCATAATCCCAGCAAAGAAACCCCTTCCCAACCTGGATGCAGTTGATGATGAACTTGTGTCCTCGAAAGATCTTCTGCAGGACACCACTCTTGGAATTGAAAGCTCTTGCACAGGCATCCCCACTTCCTGTGAACACTGCAATGCAACCACACAACGCAGCACATGGCCAGATGTGAGCAGCCACATAGTCAGTTCATGCATGTTCAACAACACATCTAAAACTATTTCACAAAGGAGGGCAACATAGCATTCTCAGGCTTGATTCTCTTCTCATTACAGCAAGTTCAGATCATTTTCATTCTGATTTCGAAACACTGAACTGCATTATGCCTGAAGTTCCTACACATTTCTGTTTCTGCTTTTCTCTTCCACCTACATCTCCCTTCCTAAACATACTTCAGTAATTCAAAGCAGACAATTTATCTCCAGCCTAGTTTTAAGGATTTCTACTAAAGCCTTCCATTTGTTTTACCATAGTTATTTCCAGGTTTCTATTCAGTACTACAGTACCTTCATCACTTCTACTGTAGCAGAAGCATCTGTATAGCAAAGCTGCAAACCACAGAAACAGCCTTTCCCCCACTCACACTAATGGTACAAGTTTGGCTTAAGCTTCTGTCGTGGTTTGAGGCGTAAATCAATCTGCCTGCCCACTCACTCCTCCCAACCTTCTTTTCCCCCCCCACTTTACG
>JASSUY010015210.1:0-78103 GCA_032466535.1 Forpus xanthops
TCCTCTGCACTTGTTCCAACAGTTCCATGTCCTTTTTGTGTTGAGGACACCAGAACTGCACACAATACTCCAAGTGAAGTCTCATGAGAGCAGAGCAGAGGGGCAGGATCACCTCCCTCAACCTGCTGGTCATGCTCCTTTTGATGCAGCCGAGGATATGGTTGGCTTTCTGGGCTGCAATCCTCAATGTTCTCTTATTTCTACTTTATTCTTGTGGTGCTGTTTTCAAGCGAAGCATACTATGTCTCTTTGATCATCTACATTATATCTTACTCTTAGTGCAGGATATAACGCTTGGTAGAAGCAGTTCATGTTGAGTCACCTTCTATTCTTACATGCCTTTGAGAAAACAGAACGGTTTGATTACAGCAACTAAGCCACAAAACAAGGAAGAAAGCAAATAGATTAGGAATAGGGAGCGTGACAGACATGGTTCTTTTCCCCAGGCACCGGTTTATAAGGACTGAGTTTTCCTCGTTGGAATGAACCTTGGCAACACCCAGAGAGCAGCATCACCCGCTTACTGAGGTATGTCAAGAACTGCACACCTTGAGGACATGGGCAAAGCTCCCAGGGACAACCTGGTGTCTCCAATGCTCCTGTAAAACTACACTGAGTCTCTATGGCTGCGGAGGGGGTGGCAACGGAGTTAAGGAAATGCAAACTCATTTCAAATGCAAATACCAAGGCAACAGTTTGCACTGAATATTAGCAGCTCTGAATGTCAGGGAAAGGGTTTTACAGGCTTCATCTGCCTCGTTTCAGGCAAGGTGCACAAATGTGGGCAGGCTGCTCTTTCCAGAGATTGGGCTGGAAAGGGAAAAGTGGGCTGGAAAGGGTCTCTAGTAATATCTATGGGAGCAAAGAGCTGGTGGGGCTCCAACCTTTGCAAGGATCCAGCACGGATAGGAGGTCCCAAAGAAGGACTGCAGCAGTAGAAATCAGCAGAGGATGGTCCAAGTTTATGGAGACAGTAAGGGGATGATTTGAGAACTGGCTACAGACTTGCCAAAAAGCAGCAGTAAAGAGGTGTCTGGCAGTGCTGGAAGGCTGAGGTTTGACAAACAAGAGGACAAGCACCAGGGATAGACCAGGATTCACATTGCTCTGGAAGAGTTCAAGGGCCTTGTCTCAACTTGTGACCTGAAACTTCTCCCTCATGTGCTGTAAAATCTCTTCCACTCTTTTTTAGCAACAGGATTTTCAGGTTAAAAGAGAAATGAACATAGCTTCCAAATGAAAACGAGGCTGATGTTAGCCCAACAGTTTCAGCCATCACTTGCCAAGTTCTGCTCTGGCACAAATGGGTCTCTTCTATCTGGTGTGTATTTCCAGCTCTCCAAATTGAAGTTTTGTCCAGGTGATCCATTTGCTGAAACAGAAAACTTCATGGGACATTTCTAGCAGCTTTCTCTGCCTCTCTGCCCCTTTGCTTCAGTGTGCAGGAGATAATGAGCTTTCTTCTGCCACCAGTGCAGGCTGCTGCATGATGGTGGCACTGAGCACATGTCCCATAGATGTCCCTGGGTACCACTTTAGAAACTACAACTCAAAGGGAAACAGCATCTCAAGAACACAAAGAAACTGAGATTCAAGATGCTTTATCCTCCAAGACACTGTGCTTGGATCTGGAAGAAGGGATTTAAACCTTTCAAAATGGTACCCAATTTCTGTTCCTTTTAGTTTGGTACCTTGGCCATTATTACAGCTCCTAATAGATGTAACCATTGTTAGTACAGACATTTACCCACATATATTTCTTTACAGAAGGCAAACTTTCATAGAACTTTTCTTTAAGAAGAAATTTCTGCTGAAGAAAGACCAGAGGCACTGGGTAACCGTTACTTTAAATTGTGCAATTAAAACTAAAGTGTCCAAAAGCTTATAACCAAAGCAGATGTTAGCTCCAAATCTAACCCAATTATTCTTAATATCTCCTCTTGATGGACTTATGCTAATGCACTCTTTTATTGTCATGAGCAATTGTAGCTTGTGCTGTGGTTTAACAGTCTCATTACAGAGATAACACTTGTTTTGTGAGCCCATGATAAGCACAGGCTTTTAGTTCACTCAGCAAATAGTAGCATGACAGAGATAGGGCAAGGGTTTTGCTCTACAGAGGGCAAAAACCAGGGGCTCTCAATGTCTGAAGAAGCAATCAGAGTTTCTCTCTGTCTCATCTACATGGGGAATTAATGGGAAATTAATGAGTGTCTTTAGCAAAGTATTTCTGTGTAGATCCCAAAGAAACTTGCTTGGCTGTGCCTACAGCTGGTGGCTGGGGATACTAAGACTAACAGACTGAGGATAGTTATCTATGTTCTGTGCCCCTTTTACTGCTCCAAGAGGGACATACACTGGAGACAGTCTCTTTCAGAGGCGAAGAGCAGGCCATGATGCTGTACTGTTGGCTTTGCATTTCTGAACAGACAACTCATTAAATGCTTTTAATACATCCTTGCAAAGAAAGCAGACTCATGTAAGAATCCCCAGCCAAGGGGAAAATCTCTATGCTTGGGAGGGAGAGGTCATGGCTCAGTTTGGAGCTTTCTTTCCAAGCCCTCTGGCTGCCTGCCCACCTGGCCGTGAAAAACAAAGCTCGGGGTTTTGCCTTCTGTTTTGCCAACATTACTACAGATACTTTAGCCAAAGGCAAGAGAAGAGAACCTCTTCTTTCCTCTGTAGAAATTGCTCTTTCTCTCCTGCTTAACACAAATAAAGCCTTGCACAAAAATGAAAAGGACTCACAAAAGCAAGAATTTCCAGAAATCAGCCGCCACTTTCGTTAGCCAGCACATCTATGGGATGCTCGGGAATGTCCCTGGCTATAGCCTAATGCAATGCCCATAACCAAAAAGGTTTCTTAAAACCTTTTCCAAAACCATGTGAGCAAAATCTGTGTATTGCCTTCAGCCGACCCTGGCTGTATCAGATGCTCCCACTAGATCATCAGTCCATGCACCTGTGTCATGATACTTTTCATGTACCACTATCTACCGAGGATGTACCTGGTTTGCTTAGTGGGATGTGAGCAGTACCTGGGAGCATCTTCACTGCTGTACCACAAGCCACATGTGGCATTGCAAAGAGTGTCCCCATGCAAAGCCCAGTTGTGTGCCTCCTGAGAAGGGTGCTGAGCATCCCACAGGATGTGGATTAGAGGAACACATCTGGGAAGGGATAATGGGGACCTTATCAACTCTTACAGATGCGAACAGCTCCAATGGAGATGCACCCATGGGCCAGCAGACAATAGAGGACCACATTCAGACAAACCAGCACCTGTGAACCTCTGTCCAAAGGGATGAATAGGACAAATAAATCAGTGTATGCCCTGTGGAATAAGTATTCCTCTGATTACAGAAGCAAGTTCTGCTTGTGATGCCTTTCTGCCTCCATCAGCTGCCTCCCTTCCAGCTCCAGAGCTGCCAGAGAAAATTGCCAGGCTACAATAAAGATATTTTTCAAGTGACTCCAACCATTAAATACATGTGAAGGTCATGGGGCTGTTTTCCCTCCTCCTTCTTCTAAAATTCATTATTATACAGATCAATATCCATGAAAACTGAAGGAGAAAACAGATGTTGGGAAGGAAACTTTAACTGCTTGGAAACAGGGCAAGAGCACGATGCTCCCCAGCAGTGCTTTGTTAAGGAGCAGGCTGAGGTTGGCTTCTCTTTCATTCTTCAGCTGTCTTCCTTCCAGTATCTCTCTCAATACAGCAAGAGTAGTGAATAAAGCTCAGTACCCAGCACATCCATTCCCCTACATTCCAAAGGAGTTTTCTCTTTGTGTTGCATAGGAGGAGCTTTCATCCCATCAGCTGCAAGGGGCAGTTTGTGGTTACTGGAAATCTTGGAAATGAAAGGAATAGGAAGGGTCTTGCTTTTTCTACCATCCTCCCTGCCTGGTATGCTTGAGTGGCAGTTTCAAGATTCAACCAGCACAAACCCTACCTCTTCCTTTCTGAGCCATCCCATTTCTGTATCAAACACCCTATCAATAGCCATCACATAGCATCTCCTTCAAAGACTACCTTTACCCTCCCAACTCTCTCTCCACGAAGATGAGATGGAGTAAATCAGCTCTCTGGCTGGTCCCAAAGGCTTCCACTCTGTAGAGGATAAATTGCACCATTGCCTTTTATGACTAATACAGAGTAATCATACTAAAACCTTACAAAGCACCATGCATCTACAAAGAGCTGTATGACCATTAGCTAAACAGCACTGCTCAACACAGGAAAGCAAGCAATAATGCAAGATGGGGAAAACCAGTGTACATCCTCCTCCCTCTGAAATACAACTGAATGTATGGGGGAACTTCATTCCTATTTCACAGGACAGCATCACAAGCCTTTGGATACAGATGAATTGTGCACAGCCCCTATCTGTGCGATGCAATGCAAGGGAGAGACGGCAGGACAAGATTACTACCGCTGCACCGATAAATACCCCAGATTAACAAGTGATGCGCTATAGGCTCTGGAAGTAAAGCTCCTGCTCCCTCTACTGGGTAGAGGCTGCCGGCTGCACAGCCTGGCGCATAAACGCTGCCCGGGTCAGATGCTGCCGTTCCACAGTACATCAATCCCAAAGTGCTTATTTTACCAATGAAATATCCGCAGGGACGTGGTTGAGCTCCCCTTGCAGAGTCTGCAAACCCCAGGCTTGAGTTTCTGCCTGGTCCCCCCCTCCCTGGATAACGTATTCGATGCTATTTTGATTTTCCTACCTCTTTCCTTACAGGAATTCATGTTTTGCCCAATTTAAGAAAGCAGCCTCACTGAATCGCTTTACTTTTGCAAACGATGCCTCTTCCACTCTACAAACAAGAGTGAGACACCCTAAGGGGGCCCTCTTGAACCTGGGGAAGACTCAAATTTCCCTGTGTTCTTCCTTTATTTAGGGGACATGAAATCCAGATGCTTTGCACTGCTGAGCTGGGGTTGTGTGTTCGGTATTATAGAAGCAATCTCCTGCTTTTCCCCATTCAAACCAGCTCTGAGCTGGCTGGTTGTAAGTGATGCTTCCTTGGGAGTCCCCAGCAACTCCATTCTGTCCAATTGATGCTTACCTGTGATAACCAAGGAGGTAGGTGGGTTTTCTGGATGCTGAGGGACCCAGAAGCTCAGCTGGGAGAGGCAGCAAGTCAATCTGCTCACATTCAGGTGATGTTCTGCAGCAGCAGGAGAGTTTCTAGTGTGGTGCTCGGCTGCGTGCTCCTTCTGCTCCATGGCTGGTGGTAGAAAGCACGGAGGGTAAAACATCCCCACCCAAAGAACCTGAATAAAAATCATTTTCCCTAGAGCTTGAAGGCCAAGAGGCCAGGAGACATTGAATGCTTAAGCTTTTGGTAGTTGCCCACCCACCAGCTTTGCATACTTCAGAAGGCTGTGTGGAGACCTCATAGCAGCCTTCCAGTATCTGAAGAGGACCTATAGAGATGGTGGGAAGGGACTCTTCATGAGGGATTGCAGTGATAGGGCAAGGGGTAATGGGTTAAAACTGAAACAGAGGAAGTTTAGATTGGATATAAGGAAGAAGTTCTTTACTGTAATGGTGGTGAGGCACTGGAATGGGTTACCCAGGGAAGTTGTGAATGCTCCATCGCTGGCAGTGTTCAAGGCTGGGTTGGACACGGCCTTGGGTGGCATGGTTTAATGGGAGGTGTCCCTGCCCCTGGCAGGAGGATTGGAACTAGATGATCTTAAGGTCCTTTCCAACCCTAACTACTCTATGATTCTATGAATAACCCCTTGAGCTTTGGCTGTGAGATCAGGTAGTCCCTGACAGCCAGGACAATTGCAGCCCTAAGGGAACTGGATGATGTGTATTCATATGAATTTCTTCTAAGGCTCCAGCATCTATTTCTGCTCCACAAAGAACATTTACCACTGCAGGCAAAAGGGACCTCCTGATTTTCCCTCTGGACCAGAGCAGCAGGGCACTGGGGTTTAATCGCCAAGAAAAAACAATGCCTCCCTGAGTGGTCTCCCAGTTGGCTTAGGGAACGTGAGCAAGGACTTTGGGTCTGTTGGGCAGCTCCGCTCTGCTCTAGCACAGCGGGTACCACATCTGGTTCCATTAGCATTCCTGTTTGGGCAGCTTAAGGACAGCATTGTGATGCAGCCTACACCAACACATGAGCCCATTCAGATGACAGGGGAATGTGATTTAGCAAACTGAGAATTTTCTTGCTTATCACAGTGGTGTGAAATATAATGAGACAAAATATAACGACGTGCTCAAGTCCACCTTAATGTTCTGCATCCATTGGGAAATGCTCACACCTGGCTTTCTTTAATAGCCGTGGAGGAGGAAGGGAGCTGCTGAAGGCTTTAAGCCAAGTAATCTGGTACAACCAGAGGGCTGCTGTGCCTGAAAAGCACTCTTTGTTCTGCCAAGCCTCTTTTCACCAAATGACCAGCAGGTTATTCAAAATCCAGGCACTGGTTCAGCTACACGCTGGTATTTCACCGTTCTAGAAAAGATAAGTGTGGAGAGAGGGATTTCACTTCTTCCTTTACTCTTACAAAACTGCTGTTTCATCACCAACCTTCCTATGGAGAACAGCGCCCACTTCACTCCTGGAAAGCTCTCCAAAATCTAATCTTAATTTAGGACCGATGCCTGGTAAGCAAGATAACTCGTGGAATGGAGTGAGGTCCCTTTGCAGTGCTATTCCTTGGCTCTGAGCCCACTTCAGGGCCACCAGCCTCAGTTTTGAGCACGGCGATAAGGAGATTGCACAGGGAGGGGAAGAGCTTCAGGAACCATCCTTTATCTGTCAGGATGCAGCCGATGCCTAAAACTTATTGTTAAAGGGCTCTGAAGGGACAGCGTCCTTGTAACTGAGGGCACAGGAGATGTCTGAGCCTGATGTTACACATCAGAAAGAAAATGCTGCCTATCATGAGAAGAAAGGGAGGTGCGAAGGTTTAATGCCAGGAAGGGTCAGGCTCCACTCTGCTCCTCTTCATCTATCGGTAAATATATCCCCAAAGCACCAAGAAACCACCAGAAATAAAGAAGCAAAGAGAACAGAAGTGCAAAGAAAAATAAATGTGTATTTCATCTCATGAAGGTTAAATCTCTGGTATTTGTACTGAATGCAAATTTTCCATTCTGATGCTTTGAGGCTTAAATTGATGCTTGTGATTAGTTAATTCTCCTCCATTTCCCTTCCGCTTGCAACCGTCGCTGTTGTTAGGACTATCACACATAGACAGTTTTGCAGCTGCCACAGTCGTCCATGTGAAGGTACACGCTGTGTCATGCACAACTCTTCAGTGTAAAAGTCTAGGCTACGTTGCTAGTGTAAAAACCACATGTGACTGTGTCGTAAAGCTTCTAGCTATTCCCTTGCCAAACTACAGGTCATTCCCTTGGCATCTGTCCCAATCAAATGTACATTGCACAAAGTCATGGTTGAAATGTACAGAGGAAATTACACATTCACCAAAAAAAAGGAAAAAGAAGAAGAAAAAGAAGTCCCATTGCTATTTTACAAGTGTGTGTTCCATTCAATACATACAAAATGTTTTAAAAGTGTACAGAAGTACCAAAGGCATTATGAGAGATTCTTTGGAGATGAAACGAAAGTGCAAAAAAGCCAAGGCAACAGAGCAAATGAAAGGAAGCAAAGCAGCAGCTGTCTTTGCTTTCTAAAGGACAACCAAACTTCCACGCTCAGCTGAGCCCTGGGTTTTTCCAAGCAGGAAGCGAGGGGTGAAGAACCCCCACTCACACCAAGGATGAACTGCCGTCCCTGGGTGAGATGCACCTCTCAGCTCACCATCAGGACAAACCCAGGAGCCGTCTTTCGCCTAGTTCAGCCCAAATGAGCCAGATGTTGTTATAAACCATGATAGCTCCATGGTATCTCAGGGAAACGGCAACATATTCCAGCAATGGATATACTCTTTGCTTAGAAACATAGACCTGAAGTGGCACTTCCAACTGATAACTTTGGACAGAGAGATGAATTTCAGGCCAATGAAAGAAAATCTGATTACTCTTTTTTCAATGGCATCCAGCAGTGTATAACTGGAAAAGTCAGCTCTTCATGCCTTTCTTTATTAGACCGAACACTGAAGGATACATTCTACCCAATACAGACCTTATATCTGTGAAAATATGGGCAACACTACATCCTGGAGGATGATTCATTTGATGAGGTTGGTGACATCTCTGCATAGGGGCGGTCAGAGTCTGCGGCTGTCCTGCTTGGAAAATGAGATTTATTGGTTATAACTTTGTTATTTCTTTCATAACTCTTAAGATCAAAAATGGGCTTTCAATGACTCTTCTTAAATACCCCTTAACTAGGGGCTTTTTAAAGGTGTAGGCAAAAGTAAGAGGAGGAGCCACAGGGCCTTTGGCTATCCAATGGTGTAGGACAACTGTTTGGCCACATGTCCTGGGAATGGGCTTTTCAGCACTGGCCACTATGTTCACTGGTTTGTTTGAAAGGAAGCCAAATATACTATCATTTAAAGCAACTGCATCACCACTGCATGGCCTGTGCTGCCTTCAGAGGTGGGATTTCTCCTTGGGATGGTGATTACACATCAACCCCCTTTGTAAATCTGCCTTTTTGATAGAAATACATTATTAAAATAGTCTTTTGGTTTGGTTTTGCCCACTTCCAAAATCAGAACTTTTTACCCCTGTGCATCTCAGATGCAGCTTTATCTGTTTTAAAGCTTTATCTGTGTGCACGTTTGTATGCACTCACATGTACAGCAATATGCACGCATGCAAATAACGTGCCCACACTTCTGCAGCCAAAGTTGTGTTGTCCTTTCATCTTGCAGGTTATGACAAAGATAAACTGTGAGCTTCATTCAACCTGTACAGAATTTACAGTTCAGATGAATAGCAGTGAAGAATATATAGAAATACAGTAGTTGTTAAGTGGCTTTTGGCTGTGTTTGCTTTGTTCAGGTATTTTTTAAGTAACATTGCAGAGGCAATCTCACTTATTTTCAGCTTCCTCATAAAAATCTGTTTAAAGAAGCATCCAAATGCAGTGGATTCCTCCCCAAAACAGGATCCTCATTTTTCTTTTCTCCCACTCATTCAAGTCACATCACAAACTAGGCAGGTAACCTTTTGTTTGGTGTCTATTCAATGCACATAATGCTTATTACGTGTAGTGATACCTATCAGCATTTGGCATGTAATGTGCAATCTGTGTGCAGTACATGTGGATAGTGTGTCGAAGTGACACCAAGCAAGATAAATCTCATAAATACAATGTCTATAATATCGGAGAAACAGGAATATACTTTTAGTGTGTGGAGCATTGCTGTATAAGAACAGTGGCACCCACCTATACGAATTACTGAGAAAAGAATAAAACAGTTACAAGAATCATTTACTGAATCTCCTAAAGCATTTGATCTACCACGCAGCAACTGCAACTAGGCTTAAAGTCTGCTCTTGATTGAAAATCACAACATCTCTGTCATTTCTCAGCTATATCTTGTTTGACCTCAGTGTTTCTGAAAGTCTCAGTCTCTGTGTGTGAGATTTTTTTGTGTGAAAAAGTGAAGAAATATCAGATTTTAGGGTATGGGTTGTGGGAAAGAGTAACCAGCACAGAAGAGTCCCCATCCTGCCTGCTGACAGCAGCATAGGATATCGTCAGGCCCAGGGAAGATGCTGGACCAGTGTGAATAGGCAGGATTCAAAATGCCTGCCACCAGCTTTGATGCCTTCTCCTCAGGCCATCTGCAATATGGTGACTGCAGAGATGCTAAAGGACTGATCTCCTCTATATCCACACCTGTAATAAATCACTTTCATCAGCATCACAGCGGAACACTGGGGCATGGCCACTGCATTGGTCAGGTTTAAGGGATTACCATGAAATGCTGCTAATGCCCATGGCATGCTAAAATAAGGAGGCATTTCTCATGTTGGCTTGCAAGGCTTGTGCTGACCTTTTCTTGCGTGGAACAGGAAGGAGACAGCATCCCCCCAGGTCCACAGCCATCAGTGTTAAATGCAGCTGAAACTCCAGGGGAGGCTTCACTGGCAGCATGACATTCAGCCTTGATTTTGGGCCAGAACCATCCAAAGTGGAGATTTTGGCAAGGCTTCTGCCTGAAACCATTAACCCTGCCCTATAATTATAGGTGTAGCTGCAGGTGAAATGTAGCCTGAGCTTGGCACTGAGTTTTGGAAAGCTTTGCAGCTAGCTCAAGTTTCTCAGAACTAGGCAAACAGATGCTACTTGAACAATTCATCTGCAGTTGTATTTACAGGAAGTAGGAGAGGGAAAGACATTTCCAGGTTCACTGGAAGCTTTGGAAATAGCACAGCTTGGACCAGCTGCTTCCCATGTCTGCCCATTAGCAAACTGGAGCCTGGAATGCAAAGCCACATGCTTGGATTGCTGAAGGGGATGGGCTCTTGAAAGCAGCTCTTGCTGCAGGGAGCAAAAGCATCAACACTGTTAGAGCCTGGGAGCTCTTCAATGAGATGTTCAGCTTGACAAGAAAACCTGAACTGAACCCTCATCCCTGTTTCATCCCAATCAGCTAAAGCCAAGGGGACAAACCCTTGCAGGGCACTGTAAGTAGGCTCCAGCCCTGTGCTGAAAGGCTCCAGCAGGACAAATGAGGGATGCTGAGGCCACGGTGGCTCAACAGGCAAGCAAAAAACTGCCAATAAAAAGCAAAACGGCCATGCGAACAAAACATGAAGGCTCTCTGGTGCACCTAGTGATGTCAGGCCAAAAGCAAGTCTTGGAGCAGAGCTCTGGCATTCCATCATCGCTTGCATATTAGTCTGGACAGGGAAGGTGAGGATATGAGACCAGTGTCAAACTAGATTATGGCAACAGCACAAAGAGATACAACAGACTGCAAACACTAGCACAGTGGAAACCCTGAAGGCTTCATGACAGTCTGGTGTTTCAGAGGGGAGAACAGTGGCAGAACATTTATGGACATTTGAAGGTAGCTTAGAGCCTCTCCGTAAGGAGAGCAAGAGATGCTTCCACAAGGAACAGCTATGGCACTGCTGCAGGGTCCCCGAGACCCTCAAGGACTGTAGACAAGGGTGGGTGACATATCCAAGGAAGGGTTTCCAAAGTGTGGGAATCACATTTCCCCCTGCCCCTCGGGCTGGGCTGCAGGCATGAATGCATATGCACACCAGAGCTGGATGCAGGCGAGAGAACCCCATGAGAATTAAATCAGACATACAGCAAGCCCCACAGATGGGGATTCAAATGGGATCTCCAAATGAAGACAGGCATCCACCTTTGGCACTGCCTGCTCCTCAAAACCCTCAGAAAGGGGTAGTACCTGGGATGCTCTTCAGAGGCATCTGTATGCAAAGGAGGTTGTTATACACAGTCAACACAATTCATATCTCTTCCTCCCCTCGTGCACGCTCCGAGGACCCACAGATACAAACATAGTTGCTTTTACCCCATTAGTTGCAAGCAGAAGTGGGGTTTGTGCATGCTGTATCAGAGGAATGGGGCAATGAAAGACACTTGGTATATCTGTGTTACCTACAGAAGCACCGCAGCACCCTACATGATGGGTCAATGGGAGGACGGGCTCTCCCAAAAATGATGCTCTTGGCAACGTTACCTTATCAGGTACTACAGCAATCTGGGAGCGCAGATACAGCTGGAGCATACTGCTGTCTACTCATCTCAGGCTGCATGCAGTAGCAGGCAAAATTGAGAGTACAGTCAGTGAGAGTCCAGAAAGCACATTCATGTGGTAAAAAGGACCCGGCTGCTCCCTCTGCAGCAGCCGCTCCTTGATGCTACCTAAATCAGAAGCGTGATTAATACTGTATCAAAATGTGTGTAATCCCTTTCCCTCTAGACAAGCAATATAAGGCAAGCAGTATTGTGTCACTGGGGCATCAAACACTAAGATATACTAAAGAAGATTCCTATGTATTTTTATTATCCTTATTATTTAAAAAAACCCTATTGTTATCATTAAAAACCCAACAATCCCGCATCCATGCTCTAAGTACTTTTTGTTCTGTGATGCAGAGAAGTCAGGGCATTTGTGTGTTAAAAGCTTTTCCATCACTGAACAGCACAGGGCTGAGGGGGGGATGCTGCTCTTAAACCCCTGCCACAGCCCTCCCCATCCCAGCCTCAATGTTACCGGCAATTGAAGGAGCTTTTGTATCTGATTTCCTTGCTTTTGGTTCATAAGGAAGCTGATGGAAACAGAAGATGCTCACCCATAATGGAGAGCAGATGAGAGAGGATGCAGGCGTGCGGGCATAGGTTGGAGGATCACAGGTGTGCTGGGAAGAAAGGGATGAAGGCTCAACATGAGGGTTCACACAAGCATGGATGGAGAAACAGAAATCCTTAGCCTGCTCCTAGGCTTTTTAACATTCCCAATAAAATACCCACTGCTTAGGGTCTTTATATAGGACAATTCTTTGGCAGATTCCTTAGGAATTTCAGTTCCTTTTCTAATCCACTTTGGTTTTAGCACTAATGCTGCTGTGACCATAGTGATCTGAGGGAAATGAGCTTTGCAGCAGCTCCCTCTTGAGAGAAAATGAGTGAACGTGCTTTGCTTTTGTATTGGGTTAGGAAGGAGAGCGTTTGCACCTGAGGCGATGCTCTGGCTCCTCAGGTACATTGTACAAACTTGTTCTAAAAACTCACATAATTTAAAATCTTAAAAATCAATTAAAAAAGTAAAAATATACCCATTTACCTGTAAATAGCGATCATCCTGCAGAATTTATCTGGATTTAGTAAGCAGCATTTGATCTGATGCATCCCATAGTCTGCCTAAAGAAACAGAATGGCCTTCAGGGCTGGACAAGGGTTTGTTTCCAGTGAGTTCCTTGGCATTTGTGTTTTAAAAGTTATTAACAAGAAAATGAGCCAACAAGGAAATTCACATACAAAATCTGCGCTTGAGTAACATTAAAGTCCTTTCCCAAATATTGGGAAATTCGACTGATGGCAATGGCTCTGCTCCTATGCCTTGGGGTCACATAGGAAAGGTCACCTGCACACAGACTGCAACATCTCCTGTTCGAAGACAAGAACTCCTCGGACAACTTGAACCCATAACCTAGACCTGAAGCATCCACAACCTGACTGTGGGTTGAGGTCCCAGCCTCAGGGATGTTCCATCCCACAGCTGGGGCCATTTGCATTATTTCCTTCCACACCTAGACCCAGACTCTGAAAAATACAAGCCCAGAGGTTTCTTGGAGGCCAAATCCCAGGCACTGCTCCAAGGCCATGGCTTCATATCCTGCACAGAAGCACCTCAAACCTAGGCTCTGTGCACACAGCTGTGCATGGGCACAGGCATCCCCAGAGCAGATCAAGTTGGCCTGCTGGAAATTTGGCTTTAACTTCTTTCTTCAGCTCCCTTTGGTCTCCTCATTCTAAACTTGACATTGACTAAAACTTGTTCCTGTCCTCCAAAAACTACAGGACCAGATTTGGGAGAAACAGGGGAGCAAAGGCCAGCCCGAGAGAGGCTTCACAGAGGCACAAAGGTTGCTTGTCTATCCTTTAAAAGGTCTTTATCATTGGGATTGCCTTGTTACCAAACCAGAACTGATTTCTTTTCCTTTTATCTAGTGGTTAAGACTTGTCTGGCGGAGATCACCGCAAGGAGCATGTGATAGAGGCATGAGGGAACTGCACAACTGAAAGTGAAGACTTTACAGGGAATATATGACTATGATATAGGGCAGAAATGGAATTATTTATATCAACAAGCAATGAGCAGGCTCTGTTATAGTTTATGCAGGCACAAATCATTTCATAGAAATAAGGAGCATGACTTAAGAGTTCATTCTGGTGTAGGTTGACCCCAAAATCCAGGTCATTTTGCCTGGATGGATGAGAAGTGAAATCAATGGCACAGCTGTGGATGGAGATGTGTGTCAGAAGTTCTTTGAGATGGTGACACAGATAAAGGTGGGATATTTCTTACACCTTGCAAAAACATTCCACGTGGAATTTGTAGCAGCAAGAGACAATCTGTGCTGCCTTTAAATACAACTACTCTCCTGTAATCAGCAGTTGTGGGACAAATCCAACACGTTTTAAAGCTACAAGTCAAACGATCTTTATAAACCCTGGTGCACTAATTTGAAGAGGGAAAACAACTCCTCCCGTGCAGTCCCTAAAGGAGGTGAGTTTACTGGGATTTCAGTCTATGGAAAACTCAGAGGACAATGTCAGCCTCTGCTCTCAAGGGTCTAACATCAGCTGGGAAGGAGAAAGGGATTGTGCGATAAGAAACGGACATTCAAAATGGAGCCAACAGGGCTTCAAAATTAGAACAAGAGAAAAATCACATCCCACAGCAGTTGTTCCTCGAAGTCCTGTTGACTTTGCCTCCTGTAGTCAAGACCTCGTCTTTAATACCGCATGACCTCATCCTCACCTGATGTTCTGCCTTTATATCATACCCTTTTGTGCCAGATTTCCAGCAGGCCTCCTTCCAAGTGCAATTGCAAACAAACAAGGTAATAAATCAGTGTTAGCTCTGACTTGGACAAGAGCTGTGGGGAGCAGCTGGCTGGAGCAACGCTGAGTTTTGCCTCAACCAAGCTGATTTCCAATCTGTAGTCACTACAAAAACCATGTCACCAAGTGTGGATGGGGACCTGCTGACACTCTTAACAAAAGAGATCAAATTTAGCAACCTGCCAAGGGCAAACCTGCACAATTTACAGCCTTTTTGCACTCTGGATGGAAATGCATCACTGGGTTCGCTTTGCACAAAGAAATCTGGAGCCAAAAGGAGTTTGGGAGCAAAGCAGAGAGGGAAAAACTACAGGAGACAAAATGGATCAAATGGGAAAGAAAGGAACGAGCACGGCTGGAAGCCTGGGTTTCCTCTGAGGAAAACATTCTCCACTCCTGAATGGTGAAAAATGGCAGAAAAACTGTGTAGAGACACAGCTCCTGACACCTCAATCCCATGTGAAGACCTGCTTGTTGGTTCTGAGCACTAGCGAAAGGATGGGTTTATTTCCTGTCTGAACCTACATCTTCTCTAAGGCCCAGATAGTTCTGGGTCTCCCCTGGCTGCTGCCTCTAGACAAGCAAACAGGAGACAAAAAGGCTGTGATTCTCCCTTCACCCCAAGGAAGCCAAGATTCAACCTCTCAAAAGCCATACGGAAATGAAGCTGCCATGTAAATATCCTTAACAGGCTCTTGATATAACAGAGAAAATGCGGAGATGGGGTTCGAAACCACAGACACAGCACCAGCAGAAAACCCACATGGGATCTGGGTCATACATGCATGGGAGGATTCAGAGGCACAGTGCCAGCCATGGTGTCCCAGCCTTGGAGATGGATCCCAAACCCAACTTTTCCTGAATAACCCCCTTGTAAAAAAACCCTTACAACCTATCCATGTAAAGTGACTTCATTTTGGTCCCAAGAGGAACTCTGAGCATCACTTTTCCCCTCACCTTCCCCCAGCTGAACACACTACTGAGGTTCCTGGTAACGGCACAATAACCTTTCCAAGAGAAGCTACTTTAACCACAACAAAATGGGGCAGACTTCAATTGGCACAACTGAGCAAGCACAGGTAAGAGGCTTCTGCAAGACCATGAAGAAATGAAGAAGCACCTCTTAGCTCAGCTTGAGGGGTCTAAACAAAACGAAAGGATGCCCCTGAGAACATGGGATCCTTGACAGGGCAGAAGAAGAAAGGGAAGATTTTCGTGGGGCATAGTGTGTGCAAAAGTGTTGAGGCACAATGTAAACTGTAAGAAAAGTGCCCACTCTGACCAACAGGGCTTCAAAAGGATGGAGCTCAGCACTTAACTCACAGCAACACAGTGACCACCGCATCTTGTATATGCACCCTCTCCCATTGGCCTTGTGGCTGTGGTGCCTCCACAATAGCACTGCTAGCCACAAGAATGGCTTCACACCATGGCAGCCCTGCCATGGCGAGGGGTTGCCTTTCGTACGCCTTTGCTTCCAAAGCACCTCCAGGTCCGCTGCCAATGGGAGGAGAGCTAATTAAATATAATACATGGTTTAAAACATAAAATTCCAGCCCCAAAGTCTGGTCCTCCTCTGCCTCATTTCTCTGCTCTCCGCATTTTCTCTCTTCTTTCAGTGTCCTAAGATCTCATAATTTCCAAACCATTCTGGTTTAGGCATTCTAACCTATCTCACTTTAAGGCCATGTCTTCTGCTCATGCAAATATTCCAACAACCATCCCTCTCCTCCAGGGGCCTACGCAACACTTCCATGTATTATACTGGAATTATGCCACCTACCTGACAGTTAATGAGGAACCACAGAGTGACAACCCCCCTGTAATTACACACGACCTGAAATCTAAGCCAGGAACAGACACGTGCTCATTCCGCAACTCCAAAATACCTATAGGTGGAATCACCAGTGCCACGACACAGCAATTCCCACCTAACACTTGCAACTGTGACCTCCAAGAGTCCTGGCTGGGTGGTTAATTCCTGCCCCATGCTTCTGAAGGCTCTCAAGAAATGCAAGTTGCCCACCCTCACCATGAAATAATCTCACCCAGTGATCTTAGAAAGAGAGTATGAAAGAAATCTGGACTTCACGGCTCTAGTTTGCTCACCACTATGACCTCTTCCGCAAATGCAGGATCCGACCTGCTCATTCCCCCACCCCAGAGTAAGCAAGTATCTGCCAGCTAAGGATGTCCTAGAAGGAGGAAAACCTTAGCTGTCAATCTCCTTGAGAAGTTCGATGCATGGCAGCTGCCAGCACTCGGATGTGGCTTGGTGGCAAGGAGGCTTCACTGCCTGGAGGCTGACCAGCCCATGTCACTAAAGGGTCCCTCACCAGTGGCCGACCTGGGAGGAGGGCCGCAGGGCGTGCAGAGGTCAGAATCGGTGTCTGACTCCCCTTCTGCAATGTAGGGTCTGATTTTGGCTACGGCTGCATAGCAACCGTTGTTAAGGATGTCCAAATTCTCTTTGGACTGCGAGATGCTAAAGCCGCTGAAAGAGCGCTCCAGCTCCTCGTGGTCTACCGAGGGGATGGAGATGGACGTGTCGCTGTCTCTCATGGCACTCTCATGGTGTTTGGTTGTAATGTCTTCATTCCTCAGGTACTCTGCGCTCGCCCTGTGCCCTCCGCTGTATGCTGACAAGGAGCGCTCGTGGGAAGGCGGAGGTGGGATGCGGACCAGAGAGCCGGGGTCTCCGACAGGAGAGGAGCCGTGGCTCTGCCGCTGGCATGATGTCGAGGGTGGGCATGCGTTGGTCGGGGCTGGTGGGGCGGAGAAGTTCTTCTGACCCATGGAGCTGGTGGACCTGATGATCTTGATGATGCAGCCGTTCTTGTCAATGTGCTCCCTGCTGCCTTCGGGGCTGTGATAGGGAGGTGCTGGGTCTGGTTCTTTCGACCCAAAATAAGCCTCCGTCTCCGTTGGTGGGATGCCCATCCGCTGCATGTAAATGTTCACCAGGAAGTCCAGCTTCTTCTCCATTGACTGAACCTGCAAAACACCACAGTTTCAGTGCTACACACTGTGTGTGGGTTGAAGCGCATTAATATCCTGAGTACAAACAACTTCATAGATGCCTACACTCACCCACACCACACTGAAACATTTAGTAAATATTCAATTGTCCCTTTCTAAAGCATTTAATTCTCCACTTTGTTGCAGGGTTTTCCTTAAACACCTATAACCTTTTTAACAGGCATCAAACTGCAGGGAAGCTGGAGCTGCCTCGCATCCTTTCTGCTCCTTACTGCATTTGACACTTGCCTGGGCTCAGATGCCACGGGGATTTCTGAGCCTTATCCTCTAGGGAGACTTTAAGCTTCTGTATAGCCAGCAGCTACAGCAGCCAAGCTCCTGGCCTCATCTGAAACACATCTGGTGTGGTGGCAAAGAAACCAATGTGCCATTTTCAAATATAATGCGGACTTTTGGTAGACGACATGAGGAGACTCCAAAATGACTGTTCTGAAAGTAGTACTTAGGCTTCTAAATGCCCTTTTATAACACACACCTTGTTTCATTTTCAAAACAGTCTTAGCTCTTACTTCTAAATAGTGATATCCCACTGGGGGAAAATTAAGGCAAGAAGAAACCAACAGAAAGCACACAACCCAAAGCATGCACCACCCTCTGATAAGAACCCTTTCCTGACCCAACTTACCTGTTTTTCCACTTTCCCAAGCCTGCCCATCATGCTGGGGTCTTCAGGCAGCTCCCCTTCCGCCGGCCCTTTGGTCCGATCCTTGTCAGTCATGGAGGATCCTCTCCCAACGATCTGGTCAACTCTACCGGGATCAGAAAACGCCCCCCAGCCCCGGAAAAGGACCTGGAGTCAGTTGGAGGCAGCAGGCGAGGAGGGCTCCTCTCACTGTGCCTCCATGGGACAAAGCAACAGCCTCTCTCCCAACTAACGCTCCAAATCATTCACAGACACGCGGTGGCACTGAGGTGTTAATTCAGATGCATAATTCAGAGCGGTATGAGCAGAGTTTGGAATTACCCAGTTCTGTTTGTACAGGTCAAACCTGGCACATTATGCGTAGTAAGTTTACCCATTGCAAAGAATTCCTTCCAAATCAATTCACTTCTTATTTGTACTGAGAAATTACTCTTTTATTGGGGAAAACCGAGTTGTCTGTCGAGCATATGTCAATGGGATATTATTTTAGACTTTGCAGCAGTTCCCCTCTTCAATGCAAATGTAAGTGTGTAATTCTCATGCCCATTAAAATAGCTCACTTGCCCTAAGATACAAAGAGGTGAAGAGCTGGTTTAGTGGAATTACATCAAGGCTGAACTTGGTTGCAACTCACCAAGCATTACCAAATCGTCTTCATCTCAGTACTATGGCAATTCATACCTGTATCATTAGATGTTTTCTATTAGCAGGCCTCCAAGCTACTCCTGCCAGTAGCATGCTGTTTGGCATGAACTTCTTTACACACATTACATTTGCAAATTCCCAGTATAGAAACACAGCATGGCTACAGCTCTGTATGCAGAGGACGAAAGAGGGCACAGTCACTTTGGAAACTGGAAGTCAATTGTATGAGTCACCAACTATAAGTTTTCTAGAGTAAAAACCAGAGCTTCTTGACCCTCAAAAGTCAGTTTTGGAATAGATTCTTAATGGCAGCCCAGTTTATAACTTAATTCTATGCCAGGCAAACTTTACCCTTGCATAATGCACCAACGTAAGGGTGGCAGGGGGAAAGAAGGGTTAATTCATCTGACTGAAACCAAGTTGAGGATTCTTGAGCAGGAAACTCAAAATGCTCCTTACGCAGCTCTGCCATGTGGGCCATGGGTCCATGCACCAGGAGGAGAAGGAAGGAGCTGAACACAGACAAACAAGGGAAAATGGACAAACAAAAGCCAAGGAAAGGAATGAGATGTGAGGCTATTTCCAACACAAGAGCTACCTGCTTTCTTTACATTTGACAAGGACTTCATACGTATGTTGGCTGTTGACATTAAGGGGCAGATACCAGTGGGTATGGATCAGTGTGGCTCCCTTAGCTTATATTAGAGCAACAGCAGCTTACAACACCAGAAGATCTGGCTCAAAGAGACGAAGTGGATGAGCACATTACACCAAAGACAGGAAATACAAGCCAACAATTATTGTGGAGCTTATCTTTGATCCCAGAAGATACTTCATTCGGGCAGGGATGCGACAGAATGTCATTCAGTTTAAAAAGTCATGTTTGAGACTTTGCTTAGCAATAGAAGCATAGAAGTACAAGGAGCACCAAGTGCTACAATTACAAGTGTGAGGAATATACATGCCTTATTTCTGTCTTGTAATGGGAGAAGGAAATTATTGACATGTACAGGAACTCCCCACAAGGGATGCAATTACTGACATGACATACAGCACAAGAAATCCTATGACAATGTTATTATCATGTAAGCAAAGAGGTGCTAAATTGGATACCTCGGACTACCTTGGCTTGGAATCACAAGTCAAGGTGTAGTACAGCCACTGTACGAACTCCTCTCCTGCATGCACAAGCAAGTAAACAATGATCAGGAGTTCAAGGAGGCCCAAAGTCTAAGCACTACTGAATATTGCATGAGGCCAAGACCAATCAGGGAGTCCTTGTGTCCCATCTAGCACAGTACTAACATTGAAATGTGTCCACTAATGTAAATGAGATGTCCTTCAACAGTTGTTGAGTAGAGCAGAAAGGCAGGACAGACTAACATAGCAGAAAACTGAACGTTGCCACATTATGGTTACCATTACAGCAGACAGAGTCTTGGGCAACCCTACTGCTAATCTTGCAGAAACCGAGGAAGGACTTCTGGTCTCTTCCACATCCTTAAGGAAGAGCTATCCAGGAAGTGAACGTCACTTGACCCATGTGAAGCACAGGTGACCAGACGATCACTAGTATCATGTAGGAGAGCACCAACTTCTTAAATCACTGTCAGGCTAGATACTACTTGCCTGTGAACCTGCTGTGATTTAAAAGCAGGATTGAAGCCCTTCACAGAGCTCACTATAAAGCATTCGGAAGCCCTTGTTCACATATCACTGACACCAGAGCCCAAGAGAGCTCCTGCTTCATTTATTCCCTTTGTGTCTATACTTTAACACAGTTCTGAACCCTGAGGTGGTCTCTCCACACCTCTGAGAAACCAAGGAGCCAGGTCTCGCCCTGGAGGCAGGCTCTGCACTGAGAATGGTATGGGGGGGCAGCTGCGGGGCACTGACTTCAGTGAAGAGACATGAGAAGGTGAACCAAGTCCTTCTCTTTTGATGGGAGAAAATAGGCTCAAGGCCTCCCAGTCCTTTGCTTCCCATGGCAAAAGTTAAACCAGAGGAGTGTGCTCCTACCCTCAGCAAGGCGCAGCGATTTCATCTGTGCCTTATCTGATACAAGAGAGGAATTTCCTCTGTGCTCCTAACCCATCCACACCCAGGTGAGGACTGAAAAGAGCAAGAGGCCCTTTTAGCCATTACAGAAGAGTTTGAAGTTTTGTCCAAATCAAGCAGCAAAGCTCAAAAGATGAAGAAGAGAGAACATATTCCACCTTTGCAAGCAGAGGGGGATAGTGACAAAGGACCACAGATCTCCTGAGGTGCCAGATTCCACTTCTGCACTACATCCCTTGTGTCTTCCCAACACTTACTCTGGCTGTGTCAAATACAGAGCAGAGGGAAGAAAAAAGCTTTGGAAGAACCAGCCTCTTATATTTCCCTTTGTGGCAGAAGAAGATGCAGAGATTTGTGCATAGATGTGACAAACTGTGCCATCTGCTGTCCTCAACAGGCTCTGCGGGCCTTAGTTTGGGAGGGAGAGAGAAAGAGAGCTGCTCCTTACGGTAAACTTTGCTGTCTTCCCTTCCTTCTAATGATACAAAAAAAATGTAAGGTCTTGCATCAGCCACAGTGCAGGTTTTCTCATGCTTCATTATGCTTCATGCTAACAGTGCATGCAAAGAGGTGTAATATATCACCCTCGGGCCAGAAGCAGACATCAAAAAAGGTCAAACGGCTCAAATGAGATAAAAATGAAGTGTTTGGGAATAGATATTCAATTTTTTTTCTCCTTTCTTTCTTATAACTTTCTGTACACAATCCAGGCATTGAAGCCAAACCCCCTTCATCCACGTCACAGGACTGGCGACTGACCTCCTCAGTTGGCAATAAAGCTCTAGACATACTTTGACCAATATCTTGTTTGAAAATCAGAGCTGAGGCTGCACCTTTTCTGCTTCAAATCAAGGGAATTTAACCCCAATTGTCTGCGTGTAGAGCATGGGGCAAACACCTTCAACCAAACCATGATGGACATCCTCCAGCATCCAGCTGCCTTGGCAGAAACCTTTTGGCTGAACTGAGCCCTACAGTGCAATCCATGGGGTCAACGTAGCTCATGGGATATGAGCTTATTGCACACTTCATCTCATAGGTTAAATACAACAAAATCATTTGAATATGCTTTGCAATTTTAAAATCAAGTTTTTTTCTGGAGGTAAGCAAGTTATTTCACTTTTCCAGACTACTTTTGGGCCTCATCCTTTGGCAAGGAGGGAAATGGGGAAAAGGCTCTTCTGAGAGCATCTATTTGCCAAACATAAAGCTTGGGACGTCTGGAAAATTCCTTCCTTTTTAATCCTTGAGCTGGCTGAGTGGGGAAAGGTAAGCTTTCAATATTCCTTTTACTCACATCCCTCTAGTGAAGATTACTCAGAGCAGCTTAAAATCCAGAGCTCAGTCACATATTAGCTCTTCGGGAGGGCAAGTATATTTAGAAAAGAATATCTGAGACTAAGCTTGCTGTGTTTAAAAATCACCTACTATTTTGCATGGAAAATCACCTTCTGGCAAGTATTTATATGTGCCTTGGGCTCCAGTGGACTCAAACAAAGTGAAAATACAGCTCAACCCATGGCCCTGCTGATCAGACCTCAGAATGCCCTAAAACCAGGTAGTTCAGTGAGAATATGTGCCTTATGGCATCAGCTTCAGGTAAGGTTTTACCTAAGGAGAGACTTTCATAGGGGCAATGAGAAATTTCGCTGAGGGCCGGGTTTGATTCCTGCTCATTTTGCTTGCAAAAATCAGGATTATTATTACTACACTTATTATTATTACTATTATTATTTTAATGTGAGTCCACGGTTATAATTTTTTAACACATTTTCCCTCCCGTGGTCAGTAGAGTTACATCAGCAAGGAAGAGACCACTGTGTTCATCGGATATGAAACACTTCATTCTTACTTTGCCCACTGAATTAAACTCATTCCAGAGTACAAAGAGCAGCAGAGGCTCCTTTGCTTGTGTGCGGAGTGTTCTGCCTTTTAGGAAGCAGATTGCTCAGTTTAGATTGGCTTTGTGGGTAAATATTCCACCTTTTACATTAGAAGACAGCCTACTAAAATAAGAGACTTTAACAGATACGATTTTGCTTTCTAACACCCAGAAGACTAAAACTAGAAAACACACTTGAAGGAACTGATGGTTATGGATGACTCAATGAATGTCCTTTTTCCCCTTTGGCTTGCTTAATGTGAAATCTCGTTCCTGAAAGTAAATCAGAGCACACCCGGAGTAGCAACCCCTTCCGAGTCATGATTTAGCAAGCTGCTAATAAATACCCAAGTGAGAAATGCCGTCATATAACTGGCATGAAAGGGGTTTGACATAAAGCAAATGAAAAATCCAGAGAAAGCGGCATTTTGGTGAATCCTAACCTAGGCGAGTATTGGGGAGATTCTTTGGAAGAATACATGGGTCCTTTGGTTGGATACTTCTTATGCCGGGGAGTTGAAGGGGGTGGGGGACCCACAATCATATCTATCCTGGCAAAGTAAATAAGAAAAGAAAGACACCAGCACAAATGCAGAATGAAGCAACATGGAGAGAAAAAGTTGGTCAGAAAAAACGTTGCAGGAAGAAACAACTGCAAAACAGAATGAGAGAGAAAGAGAGAGAAATTGAACACAGATCCCACTGGAAACAGAAGGCTCTCTCCTACCACCTGGCTCTCAGTGAAAGCCGCAGTCTTCCCTCTTCCGGGTAAGACATAGGGATTCAGGCACCACTAAAACATTATCAGGAGGTCCCCCCACCCCAAATACCCTCTGGAATGTATTTGCATATGTGTAGTGATATCCCATTGAGGCAATTGGCTATGAAACAACATATATTCATTCTCCTTTTAGTTCCAGTGCTAGATAATTCATCCTCAGCTAGGTCAGAAAAGCACAAGCTGCTGGGAGTCAGTGAGATACACTGCAGGATTGTATACTCAATGAATGGGAGACATCCATGGTTAGCAAGGCATCAGGATGAGAGACGGGACAGTGTGAACACAACACTGAAAAGAGCACATTACAGACACAGTGACAAAGGCATTAATGATTAAAGAGGAAAGTGCATGTAAACACCCTAGAAAGCTGCTTGAACGCAGCTTTAATCCACTAAAGCCCTGGCTTGTGACTGAACCAAATCCAAGTTCTTTTGAAGCAGGTCCTGGTCCTCCTGATTTCCCTGCAATGGGGTGGATGGCAACGCTAGCCTAGTCCAACCTTAGTCTTGCAGTCCCACGGATACAGCTAAGGGGAGAATTCAGTCTGGTCTTTGAAAGCAGCAATTCTTTGCCTCAATCTCCTCACTTAAACAGCCAACCAAACTACTTTGTCTTTGCAGCAAAGGATTGGCAATGGGAGACTTGGGTGTTGAAAGTTCGTGTCTCAGCTAGAGCCAGTGGAGATGACAACCCCAATGGCTCAATCCCTACTGCAAAGGCAGCCTGGAGACCTCTCATTTCAGCTTATGAAAGTCAGGAAACATCAAGCCCTTCCTCCCCCTCTTCCCCCTTGGGTCTATAATCACTGAATTTGTATGGAACGGGGGTGAGAGACCGAATGAGAGGAAATTCTCCAGGATATTTTAGTCTCCACTGCGAGGGAGAATCTTCCTTCTGGGAAATGCATGGCATGAAGCAAGGCTGAGAAAGTTCTCTCTGCTGCTCGAGCATCAAAAATAGCAGAGTTAAAATGGTCCCTGAGAGATTCACAGCAGAAGAGAGATTCATCTTTTTCCTAACACCATTTTCCTGTGCTACCAGGGCCCTAGATGGGTTTGAAATGAAAGGGAAACTTCCCCAGTGGTTGCTAGAGGAAGCAGGGCTGCCACAGCCATCAAGGGAAATAATTCCTTCCTCTAAGTGTAAATGGTGTGTTGTTTTGACTAGAGATAGTCTATGGCCAAGCCCTGCCTCTGTTCTGGGCATCCTTTGAGCTCAGCACAACTGGGGATACTTCTGCTGAGCTGACAGAGCTTGGGGGATGTTGGGGGTTTGGGGTCTCCTTTGTGATATGGGACATCATCCGAGTGGTCAGACAAAAAAGCTTAGCTCAGCTCTGTTCAGAGGACAGAACTGATGTGGTTTGGGGGTGGTTTTTAGGGGAAAATGAAATTTTAAATGCCTTTTTGGGTTCCCTTTGTCCCTTTTCCACATTTTTTCCCCCTATTAAAACTAATTCATCATTGCCTACAATTTGAGCACAGAAGTTGGAATACAGCACCAGCCTTACCTACAGGATATACTACAATGATAGAAACTCCTGAAGGAAAGTAAGAGGCTGATGCCCCTGCTAATATCAGGGGGTTGGACTAGATGACCTTTGAAGGTCCCTTCTAACCCAAACCATTCTATGATGCTATGACAAGTTGTGATTTTTTGTGTGTATATGCTGGGCTGGGCACTAAGGCACTTTTAGTGGCATAACATCATCATTTGCAGTCCCTGCCCTGCTCATTCTTGTGGGTTCCAGCCACAAGCATTGGTGTTTTCCCTGCTGTTTCCTCTTAGGAAGTAAAAGAATCAGGTGGAGCTGCAAAGGAAAGTATCTCCCTCCTGGCAATACCTCCACAACGACCAAAAAACAGTGAAAAACCGAAGCAAAGAGAGGGGTCTCTTGCCTGGCCTGAAGGTTTTTAATTCGGGAGAGCATGTCCAGGTGCCCAGCTGAGTACTGCTCGATGACATCCATCACATCATAGGGCCGAAGGCTCTCCTTAAACTTGCGCTTGGAGACCAGAAATCTCATAATGCTGCAGGAGATGGAGAGGAAAGGCAAAATATAGCCCCTGAGAAGCCTGACCTGCTTAGTGGCAGATAAAACACACCACAGGGAGCTGCTCTGGGAGAAAACAGGAATAAATCCCAACCTTGTGGGTCTGGGAGAGGATGCTGCAATAGGAGAGGGGAAGGGGATGCAGGGGCTTGCAGGCCCCCGATGCTGCTTGGACCATCAGCAGTACATCTCTGCGCTGCTTCTATGAATGTCAGCATTAAACCTCAAAGCTGGTGAGAATGATCATTTGGATGTATCCCCGCAGGGGATTTTCCTGTTTCTCTCTTTATTCCTTCCCTCAGCAAAAATTGCCTTTTCTGGCAGTGTTTTCTGCAAAGGAGGGCAGGCCACTCAGGGGAAAGCAGCCTGCAGCACAGCCATCTCAGCATTTCCACCTCTGCTTGCACTTGAAATTCCTCTTTTTTCCCTATTCTTTGGTTTGCCAGGCCGCTTCCCCCCGCTCCCTCTCTTACCACACTGCCCTGATGCTGACTTTCAGCCCTGGCGTCAAATCTTCCGTCACAAACTCGCAGTTGCAGCTTTTGTTCTCATCAGGAATGTCTTCTCCAGGGAGGCTTGCTTCTGGGTTTAGGAGAAGGGGGAATAAAGACAACCCATTACTATTTCCTGGTGCCATGCTAGGAAAGATGAGTCAGATCACAAAGAGCAACCGCAGGGGAAGCACCAGAGATATCTTTGCTGAGCATCCAAACAAGAGCATTTCAATCAATGTGTTATGGTGACATCCAGCAATGTCAAGTGCAGCTCATCCATCTCTAGAGTACAGAATCACAGAATGATCTGGGTTGTAAGAGAGCTTAAAGCGCATCCAGTTCCAACCCCCTGCCACGGGCAGGGACACCTTCCACTAGAGCAGGTTACTCCAAACCCTGTCCAACCTGGCCTGGAACAGGGATGGGGTGGCTACAGCTGCATACATGATCGCAGTATGTCAGCAGGGGGTTTCTTATCCCTTATTATACTTCCTATATATAGGAAGCAGAAGGAGACCCACATACACACCCTGATTGGCAGCTCTGCTCATCATCGGTGGGGATGGAGATGATTTGACACCCCAAGCCCTTACCTTCCGAGTTCTGCCGTGATGCAGCTCCCTTGATGCGGAAAGCTTGCCGGGCTCGGCTGCGATCTCCAAAGCTCCAGCTCTTGGGCACTTTGCTTGGGCTGTCCTCGATGCTCTGGTCAGCGCTGGGGGACCTCCTGATGCCCTGAGCCTGTGGAGAGCCTTTCCCTTTGGTGCCAGCACCGCGGGGACTGGAGAAGACACGATCTTTCAAACTGACCTTCTGACTGTTCAGAGAAACACGTTGAAACAAAGACAAAAAGGAGACAGCAGGAGGAGTCATTCTGGAAACCACGCAGTCCTTCCCCACCAGCCATTAGAAACCAAGAGCACTTCCAAGCAGCAGTGAGATGCAGTTTTGCTGTTGGCTTTTTTCTTTTTCCAAATGTATATATTTTAATGAATTTTTAAAACATCGTAGAAATGTTTCTGCCATAATGAGTGAAATGAGAATGATTATTAAGAGAGAGAAGATAATGAGGACTTGAACAGAAACCCCTCGTGGGATGCCAGGGCTGGCGGGACAGAATGACGTTAAACAATGAGGTTATGAGTCCTTAAATCAATGATCAGCTCCAATCACGAGTGAGGAAGTTTTGCTTTCACAACTGCCTTCTACAACCCTGTATCTAGTAAGAAAATACCAATTCAGAAGAGCCTTTGACCTTAAACTTTGGACTGTCTTGCAAACACTTCCCTTCTGGTGCTCAGTCCCTCCCTGTCCTTTCCCTTTCTCCACCTCCTCTATCTCATCCCCCTTAAAACACGATGGCCCCTTTTTTTAGACATTCCAAAGAGTTCCACTTTTTTCAGTTACATATTTAAATGCTTAAACATAAACACTTCAACTTGCAACTCCTTTGTATCCCATAACGATTCAACCCGTAAGTTATCATCTTTCTGCAGGTCTGCTATGAGTGCCATAAAGTACAAAACCGAATTTGACAGCTTCAGATTATGGCATTTTAGTGCTGGTTTTGTCTATTAGAATCCCATTTTTTTAACACCTTGGAATTCTGGTTTGAAAAGATCTCTCCAGAAGCAGAGATGACCCCACTGAGCAGAAGCCTGGGGACAACCCACCTCTGATCACTTCCCAAAGCCTGGAATTTCTAATTAGAGACTCTCACTCAAAGGAAGAGGCTGAATTTTCACAGGAAAACTAAACGATTTTGTGAATCTTCATGGAAGGGCAAATGTTATAGAGACATCATTGGGGAAATCCAACTGCAAACTGTATTGGACCATTTGTTGCTTTCTGAATACTAATTGATTATTAAGCTACACTGACAGAGGTTATACAACCAGTGCAAGGCACTGGTGCATACAGCCAGTATTATACATACAAGTCCATCAAAAGTGAGCAAACCCAGGGATTTAATTCCCACTTACTGCTCCATGGCAGTAGCCACTTACTGGTTTGACTCAATTTATGGGAAGAACATGGCAGGGATTTTGATTTGCACATCAAATTTCCGGGTCACCAACCAAAGACCTGCAGTTTATTTCTCTGTCTCTCAGCAATGCCACCTGAAAGCTTACAGCCGAACAGTCCTGCTTTGCCTTCAAGACCAGCATGAGGCTCTTCCATCAGAACTCTGCTGATAGTCAAAGCAAAGCAAAATCCACCTCCCTTTTCCCCAGCTGTACCCTGCTGACAGGAGCAGACGTTTGGTTGTGTCAGTAAGGGAAGACATGACTCAAAGGCACACAGGGAGCAGAACCGTTGAGTAAGAAGGTGCTATTTGTACAAAGTCACTTTACATTGCCAGATGTTGAACATTTACAGGGAGGGAAAGGTGCTGAGGCAGCATTTTCCAGTTACACAGCATGATGCTGGGAGATGCCTGGATGCAGCACCCGTGGAATGCAGGGCAGGGTTATCTGCACCCATTGGCTGGGCAACAGCTTCACACTGGGAAAATACATTTGAGAGGAAACAAAACTTGCTTATGACCGAGTCAGAAAAGGTAGAATTATTCCAATTAATACTCTTTTAACTCAGATAAACACTGGAGATTCACATCCAGCTCACTGCCAACCTGCAGGGTCTGCCTGAAAGCCGTGGGACCAGCAGATCAGCAGAGCTGAGAAACAGTGGTGCAAATCCACACAGGAATCTAGGACCAAGCATGTGCCCAAATACCATTCTGGATACAAGCCTTAGTCACTGATGCTACCAAAATAATCACATATAATGAGCCAAAGGTTTAAAGCAATTCTTGCTCTTTTTCTTAGACTTAAAACCAGATAGAAACATTGTCATTCGATCCAAAATAGGCCAATGGGATTGGTTTGTCTTTATTTTAGCTGATTTGACAGAAGAATATTCCTGGAATCTACTGCATTTCCATAGGACCAATACTTTGAACTACCCAGTATCTTTTAAACATCAGTGTTATAAAACTGAATCACCAACACACCAGGATTCAGAATTCAGAGCAATCTCTTCGTGCCTAATCCTCTGCTGAGTTGCTCCCATCACTGATCTCAGCGTAAAAGCAATCCCCTGCCACTGAATAAAGCAAGGCCTTTTCTTTGAGGCCCCTTTTCCATTCCCTCAATAACTGTGCTGCAGATGCTTGCAAGGATCACAAAAGGCAAAAAAGAAAGCATTGAACTCAGTGGGGAATATGAGCAAAGAGCTTCCAGCCTGATAGTGCTGCACTTCTCACTATTTCCACATTGAAAAACCTCATGGAAACTTGTTGAATAGTTGAGATCTGGGTGAGTTTTGTTCCTGAATACTCACTACTCAGAAGAAAACCCAACACCTGATGTAACTTCTTTGTTTCAACATAGACAACGTGAGACATTATGAACAATTCATTGGATTTTCCCTTCTGCCATGCAATTCGCTCATTGGAAATGACACCTGGAATGACGTGCAGGTAACAATCCCTGCAGAGGAGAATGCTGTTGGGGTCTGCAGGAGCTGGTAGGAAAGAGACCAAAAGAAACATAGACATATATAGCGATATATGTTGTCAGATAATCCAAGATCATGTTCTCATTTAACCAGAAAGTCATGCAGAGTGAGTGTCGTAGAGAAGTGGTATTCAGCTCTCACTCAAGTAGATGGTAAATGAGCCTCAGCTCAGTGGAAGATGTACACATTGGTGACATGACCATGAAGAAAGCAGTAATACAACCACACGCAACAACATGAACTGAAGCTTTCAGTCATGATAGCCAAGAGTGCCATAAGCACAGGGCAGATGCCCTGCTTGTGCCACAGATGGGAAGAGAAAAGAAACTGTGGCTTTGCAACTAGAGATGGAGATTATGGGAAGCCAGAACAGTGTAACAGCGTGCTTTAGTTCCTAGGCCTTTATAACCAATTTCACTTGGCACCTATTAAAAGCACATTCAATAACAAAAAAAAAAACAACATTTCCAGGCTGATTCTGGGGAAGGTTTACAAAACTTTCAGCTTTTGACTTGAATTTAACATAGGATAGGACCTGAGTTAATTTTTCTCTGCAGCCAGTCAAAAAATGAAAGCCAATGCTGGACGAACACACAAGGATGAAAGTATGGACCCACAGCTGATAGGAAGATGCTCACTGCTATAGTGGGCTTTGCATTTTAGTTCATTTAAGTCCAACAAGCCAGGACTCAGCAGCAAAATGCAGAAGAACCAAACTTCACGTGAGCTGCCAACAGGATGCTGGGGGTTTGAGCTCCTGTTTGAAACCCTCTGGGTTGAGGCTGAATTCACAGTCCTCTACAGCATTAAATCAGCACTTCTAAAAAATGTGGACTCATTACATTAGCAGCAATTTTGGATCAATAAAAAGGATCAGTTGTAACATCTTGACATTGATTTTAAACCATGGTTGAGCCATTATTTAATTTTCTCCTTTTGCTTTGTAGGCAGCAATTAGAGATGGACTACCATGGATTCAGATCCATCTCTGCATATGAACTCAACCAGTAACAGCATCCACTCTTCCGAGAAGCTACAGAAAGGAGGAAGAGGTTATGTCCTGTTGGGAAATGAAGCTGGTTTTTAACCCAGAGTTTGTGCTGAGCTCATGGCATATGAGAAATGCTTGTTGAGACCAGGCAGGAGTGCCAGGAGTCAATGACAGCCTTTGTGGCTATCACTGGGCTCCAGTCTGGTCATTGGTGTGAAGAAGAGGCAGAAAACAGTTACTGGAGACATGAAGGCAAGGAAGATGCAGCTGTATGTGCAAAACTTGCCATGTCTAATGCAAAAGTAAGAGACGCCCAGGATCAAGCCTGGTTTGTCTCCGGTGATTTCAGGAAAACCATTGCAAAGGTGAATTCAACCCAGAGAATGGAGTTTGTAGAAGTAGAACCTGGGCATAAGGAAAACTGAAGGTCAGCCAACAATCAATGTCATGATGTGTAATCCCTCTTCTCATCCAGAACCACTGTGTTAGACTTTGGTTGAAGGGACTCACTGAAATCCTAATGGCAAAGAACAGAGTTGCACCATCCCTGCAGCCATTACGCCAGCCAAGCCAAGCATGGGGCCTTGAGTGAGTGAAGAGACACTGGAACCAAACGCATCTTTAACCTTGGCCTTTGGTATTTTGCAGTGTTCTGTTATAATCACTCCTCTCTTCCTAGTGCACAGCCTTTTCCTTCCAGACTGATGCTGAGCGCTGCCAATCACCACATCAAACACATCCTGCATCTCACAACCTTTTGCTGTTGGCCAGCTCAGCTGGTTTGTGTTCCAGGAGCAAAGCAGACCAGCCAAATTGCACATCTTCGAGCTGGTTTATCATTCCTAAGCAAGACTTAAGATAAACACACTGCAGGCCAGTCAAGGGCTCTGCAAACACCTTTCCTTTGCTGCCCTCTGTGCCATTTCTTCCCACTGTCATGTCTCTGTGGCGTCTTCATCTCCCTGAGTAGACACCGGAAAAGTCTCTTATAAAGCAGAATATGATAGACCTCCTAAGCTGGCTTGGTACAGTTACATTACTGGCTAAAAATGCTTGCATTATTGCATTTATTGACAAGACATCATTGGTTTAGTGCATTAAGAAACCACTGTTTCTAAGGAGTTTTCTATTAATTTACTTACAAAGTGTTTTCTATGATTGACTCATCGTTTACTGCTCCTTTGTAATACGCATCCTAGGTGAAGGCTTCTAGCACTCAGCCTTAGATGCATCAAAGTGCTGGCATGTGTCCCTCAGTCTGTGCAGTGGGGAACTGCAGGCAGGGAGCCCAAGGGTCCAGGAAACAAGACATTATGTCCATTCACAGTTAACCTATAGCTTCACTAAAACACAGAGCGTATAACACTACGTCCAGGGTGGATGCAGGTAACAGCTCAAGACTCCTTTTTGACTGGAAGAACCACAGAGTCTCCAATGGATTAAGAAGATTTTGAGACAATCATTTGTATCATCCTCCCTTTCTCTTGTAGAACTCAAGACAGGGGAGATGACATGAGGACCACAGCAGGAAGGAATCCAGTAGAAAACAGAAAACCACTATAGTGGCTTTACCAATCAAAAACTCATGCCTAGGAAGACATGCAAGGAAGACATTAAGATCAGGGTGGCTGATATTCCAGAGAACAGAGCTGGACATGGACAGGTGAGAGGACAGCATTACAAATATCATCGCTTGGTTAAATCTCTGCCTAAACCAACCTCAGCATCAAGCAGTTGAAAGGAGCCTATTTCCACAGAGGAATCCCTTCTCGCACTACAACTCCATGGATAAACAACCTCACCTTGCAAATGGAAACACTACACAAGTCATGATAATGTTTTCCATCTAGACTATTGACCAAATAGTTGCCATTTGTATTGAATGCTGCCAGTGTAAATGATCACTCAATATTTAAACCAGAACTTCCAAGGATAAACTTCAAGGAAGGCCACAGTACTGTCAAAACACACAGCAGGAGGACAACTCAAAGATAAAGGCTATTTATCCAGGTAGAGAGGATTTCCTACTATGGAGATCTGCTTATTACGTAGCCTAGATCATGCCCCATTTCTCTTTGTTACCCATTCAGAAATGGGATTTACCGTGCTGCTTCTGGGACGCACAAGTCTCAGGAGTAAGTCAGAGCTTTTAGACTGACAGAGAGTAAAAATTGCCAGCAGGGAAATAAAGAGCAAGAAAAGAAAAGATACAGGTTGGAACAGTTAATGGAGAAAATCAGAGATACATATAGTTTTAAATCTGTAGTTTGTTGGCTTTCTGAGGGATAGAGAGACTGGTGATTTTGAGAATTAAAACGGACTCCAAAAAGAAGAGCATGCAAAAATCCGACTTCACAAGCATGCGGCATCACTCAGTGTCCTGCCACTCCTGGGCTTGCTTTCCACCGGCCTGGCTCTAGGGCTGATGGGGTTCTCCTGCCAGCATTCACAGCATGCAAACTCCGGGCTTGGTAATTCAAGAAGGTGCATGTTTGCTGCTGAGAAGCAGTGTCTGGGGTGGGGGAAGAGACTCTTCCAGTGCAGGCATGGAAGTAGATGTATTTATGCATAAGGAAAATAAGATATACATATCAAGGTACCCTTAGATGGGTGCACTACGGGATGCTCACTGGGAATTCTTGAAGCTACCTAACAGTTGACAACTTGATGAAAAAGATGAAAACACTGCTCCTACAAAACCCTCTGCTCTAGCTATCTCTTCCCACAGGATCTAGAAACGGAACCATTCACAATGCCAATGTCAATGCTAAGGGGAACCCATATCCCCTCATCTGGTGGGACAGGCTGAGATTAGTCCTTCTCTAGCTGCATAGTAGAGGTGCTAGATAGGCAAGCCATGGCTTCCAAAGGCCACAAGACTAGGAAAGGTCAATCTGTAGTGTTCAGAGAGCCAAAGGAACAGTGACTGAGCAGCCGTAGGAAGCTGGTATTTCTCATGCTACTGATTTGATGTTGCAGTACAGCGCAATTCAATTCAACAAGATTTCCCTGGACCTTGAGAAGGGATGGGATAGGGAGGAAGGGGTCTCTAAGAAGAAAATAATTCAAATCTTTATATTTTTGATTTGTAATTTTCCACCATTTGTTAAACTTCGGTTCCTGGCCTCCTTCCTTGCTGAGCAGACACTGGCTTGCTCAACCCAGAACAAATTCCCCCATCCTCGTCTCTTTGATTCACAAGTTCTGCATGATAAGCAGACAAGGAAGCAGCTCTTTTCGGAGCGGGCAATGGGGAGGCTCTTTGCACCTTTCGTTTTTTACTCATCTAGTACCTCTATTAAGCAGAGAAGTGATCAGAACGGGTGGTAGCAGGGTAGAGGGAGAATGAGCCGTGCAGCTTTTGATTAGTTTCGTGCGACGCATTTCCCGTGGTACCTAGAGTTTCCTGAGCAGCATCCGCATAGTGACTCTCTGCACGGTTTGCTTTTACTGGAAATGAGGGGAGAGTAAAAATTAGACCTGGAAGCAAATGCCAGACAGGAAACTTTTGATTACTGACTCTAGGTTTAAAAGACAGGCGTTCTGAGGGCCGGGTTCATGACAGGATTTATCGGTTTGAGCTTTAAGTGAATTTAAGGAAGGAAAATCAAGAGGGCTTCTGAAATTTGTCTCACTGTGTGGTCGATAAATGCCACTATTAGAAATGACATATTCTCCATTGAATTGGTGGCGTCAGTTTATCTACAATTGATTGCAGGGAGATTATCTGCATTGAGAAAACAAAAAGTACTCTTCTTCATCTAAGCAGATATAAAAAAGGCAATTTTAAACTTCTCTAAGTCATGAAGAGCCAAAACTTCACCTTGGTTTGTCCAACAACATCTAAAAGGTTCAATTTTCTTCTTAAAAGTCACAAAAAGAGCTAGTTAATCTGTGAATTCATTGCACTTCTCATACAAGAAATAGCATTATAAAGCCTGGCAATTAAAACCATGAAAGTAGATCAAACCAGGGTGTGGTGCAGTCCCTTATGGGAAGGGGTTTGAATATGCGTGTTCACACAGCTGTTTCTCATGGGACTTTTTAGGTGGGGCCTACCACTTCTGGGGAGTCACTGGCTTTGCTGAGGTACCACCACAGCTGCTTTCCCAAATCACTGCTCAGGTACTGTCCTGCCTGGAGATCGCCACCTCAACCAGGGTCCTCCACGCCATGGAGCGGCCCTCTACCTGCTCAAGGGGAATGATGGGCCCCATCACCCCATGTGGCATCACTTGCTGAGTTCAGGGTCAGACTGAAAAGGCTGAAGGGCATAAAAACCCAACTTTGTTTTACACTTGAACTCGGCAATCAGAGGAGCTCATGGGCATGCAGAGAAGGAATTGGCAGGAATTCCTTCTGCTTTCGTAGCATCCCATGCAAGCTCAGCCGACATGACCCTCAGCATCCTGGGTACTCCTCAGGTGCCCGCAATGGGACCCCACAGTCACCAGGCATCCTCAGGGACCACTGGTGCTACCAGGGCTACTCTGAAGCTGAGGTCTGAGCATCGCGGTGTGGAGCAGGATGTTCAGCATGCAGAGCCTGAGGGAGACATGGGGGTCACTCTCCTCTTGGTCTCCTCTGCAGTCCCTATGGAAAGCTGCAGTCTCTTCTGCGCAAATAATCTGCTCCCCTGAAGGCAACTGATTATTTCCAGATTACTATCAGTCCCAGCATGAGTCTCTGACACCAGATCAATGGGTTAGATGGTCAAACACCAACCCACGCTAACAAGGCCCATGGGGCTCCTGTGATTGACACCATTCTCCATGGGCAGTAGTGGTTAGTGACACCTCAGACACCCTAGGCTGGATGAGTAGGGGCCTACTGAGTCAACCAAAGGCATCCTCCAGTGCATACAAAAGCCTTAATCACACCCCTGAAAAGAGATATTCATGTTGTGTGTATCTCAGACAGACATACACAAACACTGAAACTGAGATATACGCACAGATACACAGACACATTACAAGGTGGCCCAGTCCAGCATTCACTCAATGGCCAAGGTCTTGCTGAACTCATTCAGGGCATGGACAAACCACAACAGAGGACAACCTTGCAAAGAGGTTCCTCTCTGTGTCTACAGGACTGAACTCATGCTGGACAAAGTAATCTGAGTTTGAGCTTCCCAGTTCCCTGGAACCCTTCTGTTTCTTTTTCTCTGTTATAAATGTCTTATTCTGATCATTTGACTCAGTAATTTTTGGCTTTCCACCAAATCATAGTTTGGAAAATGCGAGAGGAAGAAATGCGGTCATGGATACCTTCAGATGTGTATCTGACCATCTGCTAAAGAGCATCCGAAGCACACATTGCACAAAGGAGCCTCCGTAGTCCTGGCTAACCATATGTTTTGTCTTTTTGACATTACAATCAGACAAAATAAACAGAGACGAGATGTCACAGCAAATTTCCAGCCAGATTAACATAGGAGTAATCGCTCTGATTTGCTGGATTTCTGCAGCAGGAAGGGTGAGAAAACCGTGGAGCAGCCCTCCTTCCTTGGGGGTATGGGGCAGAGAGGACTCAGACTGTTCAGGGAAGGGCAGGGACCACTTCAGATGACAGGGTGGACACAGCACCCAAAGTGACAGGCAACAGAAGAGGCTTTGTAAGCAAAAAGAGGGAGGGAAATAAACAGGACGAAGAGGTTGGCAGCATGTAGAAAAAGACCAGCACCTTTTCTGCTCATCAAAGCCTGGCCTCCATGTCTTGGGGATGTGAGCTCCCACCACCACCACCACCCCCCCCCAAGCAGGTCAGCACAGAGCTTTCCTAGCACTAGATGGATACAGAAAGCTCATGGTGGAAAACAAAGCAGAATCAATAGAGAAAGGACATAACTTGTCTCTCAGTTTGGCTGTCACATTTCACAAGACAAGGCTAAAGCCACACGAGTAATTCCCGGTGACCCCGAGCCTCCATCACACTAACCCCATCACCTCCTCTCTTCCTCCTACCCTGAGCAGGAATTCCTCAAGTGCTGTCTGGGCAGAAATCAGCACAGCTACAGCAGCACCAGAGTCAGAGGGCAGCATCACTGCTGGTGCATGGGCAAGACCCTAATGGCTGTGGGGCATTTGGGATTTGCCCTGACCTTGCAAAGCAATGCTTGTCTTGCACAGCATGTTCCAGGAGCTGTGCCAGCATCCCTTCCCTAACTTAAAATAGGTGAAGATGCAACAGAGTGAAAGAGCTGCTTCTATTCTGTTTGCTGTGAGGAATCTGTGGTGCATCAGTTATGGAAAGAGGGATATAGGAAATCAGCCACTCCCTACACATTGCTAGAAGCGGAGGAAGATCCAGTTATCTCCAGATCCAAGACTATGTTTCCTTACATCGATAGAAAGTGACAAATCCTTTACCAGCTGAAGTGTGGTGCTGGGGTCTGCTATGAGAGACGGCTCATCCCAAGGAGTTGCCTCAGTGGAGCAGTCACCAGCGACAGACAGGCATCATCTGGATGATTAACTGGCGAGTGGGCTGAGAAACAGGAGGAGTTTTCTTTTCCAAAGGCAGGATGACACACTGAGCATCACTGGGAGGCTGCTGGGAACTAAAAGTGGGTGGGAGATTTGGGATACGAATGTAGAAGATCCAGAAACTTTAGTTTGGGAAAACAGGTGATTTGGGAAGCCCTGAGTATCTGGAGGTGCAAAATTCCTTCCTGAACTCCAAGATAGTTATCAGATGGAAAAGGGCAGCAGGAGCAGGTAGAATTGATATTGCCCTGGCAAAACACAGAAGGAAAGAGCTTTGGTTCTGCTTTGGCAGCTGTACTAAGCAATGCGGATAGTACTCAAATACATGGCAACTACAGGCTCTCAGCTTGAGCAAGCTCAGGATGAGCATCTTACAACAGAAGGCAACAAAACCCACTAGTGACACAAGAGGCAGATACACTGCAGGAGCGGGAAAGCAGCATTTGGGAATGACCCTGATGAAGGAGCTATACATGGTAAAGAATACGCTGAAAAAGGACAGTGAAGGGCTGGTTTTACTTCTTTCTGTGGCATAAGATCAATAAAGCAATGTGAGAAATGATCAGCAAAAACCCTGCCACATCTGTAAAGAAATACTCTATCAAACCTAGTGTTGCCGCAGGTCAAAATGAACACTGCAAGACAGGACTGAGATTTGGAAGTTAGAAATAAGGGTAGTGCCTGGGACTGCAGGGATGCTGGCTGCTGTGACCCTAACATTGGTCCTCAGACTTCTTCAGCTATAGAGTCGATTGTGTCAAACAAAGGTTTTATCTCATTGTCGTATGCAATGCTCCCTGCCCTAATAAAGCTGGATGGACCCTGCCTTTGCCCTAGCTATGAGGCTCCATGGAGGGAAAAACATTACCTGGCTAGTTGAAACATGATCTTGGAGGTTTGGTTTCTTTGGCAGGAAAGTGGTTGGAGTACTGCAGAGGTTCTGCTTGCAAAGGGAAAGCTCAAATGAAAGACAGAAAAATGAGTCAGGGCCAGGGGAAAGGAAGGAAGGCTGAAACCTCCCTTCCTTTAGTGAGCACCGAATCAACCCAGGTATCTTTGGTTGGATTTTATGCCAGGGCAAAATTAAGTTTCTGGCCTCTTATAAGCTAAAAGGCACAGCAGAAAGTTTCATCTGCAAAATGCCAGGCTCCAGTTGTGCTTCTGGAAACCATTATTTACAATATTTAGGCTGTATGCTATGTTTTGAGATATGAAATGGAAGATGTGAAAGCCAAGGAGATGATCTCCACAGATCATCAGCTCTGCATCCTGCCTCCAGAGACTAAAAATGAGATTCAGCCTCAGAATTACTTCTTAAAAGAACTGGAAAATACAGGACACAGAACACCAGAATTATATAGTTCTAAGGGGATGAAAGGTATCTGATGAGTATCCCAAACACCAGCCCTGCTGCTTCCCCTGGGACATGTGAACAGACAAAAGCTCTCCCATAGGTGAGGTTTATGGCTGGCCTTGGAAGGTGCTCGCCACGTCTCAGAGGGTGCCCGCCTGAGCACGCTCTGCACCATGGACTCCAGGCGTGGAGGGAAGATGGAGCAGGGACCGTGCTTCACCCAGAGGCTGTGAGGCCAAAGGGAACGGGGTTGGAGGAAAGGGAATCTCTGCCATGCAACGTCGTGCCGTGTCAGAGAGCCCTCCTGTGTCCCACGGAGCAGCAGGTCCACGCAGCCCTATGCAGCATCCTGCAGCAAGAGGAGCTCAGGAGAAGTTGCTAACTTGGTGACATGGTGATGGCTTCGTGGTCCCATGTCACTTCCATCCATCATGGCGTCGGGTGATGGAGACACAGGCAAAGCATCACCCAGCCATCGGTGCCGATCGAGCCTCGTTGAACTGTTTCAGCTACGACTCCAGCAACGAAACAGAAACAAAGCAGCATAAACCATAGCCCTGCCATCACCCCAGACAGCGTCTGCCAGCTCTGCCCGTGCTGTCCAATGCTCTCTCTACCCCCCATAGCCTCACTATCCTCACAGCTACAGCCCAAGGCAGACTGGAAGGAAGATATGATTTAAGGTCCAGCAAACACAGAGATACATTGGACTGCCACAGCACAGAAAAAGCACGTTAATACCTAGAATGCTTCCCTCGATGGCACCACGACATGGTACACACACGCACACACGTACATAGATATCTACGGGTAATGCATGGGGATGGCTTGTTGGCAGTGATACAGACCTCGGCGATGGTTCAGGCTGCTGCTCTTTCCTTTAAACAGAAGCAATAGTACATTAGCATGGTGTCAGGTGGCAAAAGACGTTGCTGCTTCACTGTTAAAACATAACGGAAGGACAATACCAAACAATACAACTGGAGTGAAAGTTGCGGACAGAAGAAAGGGAAAGGAGCACTTAATTCCTGGAGTTTCTGGCCCAGACAGAAGACCACTGGAGACTCACACAACCTCAGAGAAGACACATACAACGCACAGGGTTGAAGAGTTTATCCCAACCCATCTTTGTGCCTACGCATGACTGAGACACCCGATGACTGTGTGATATGTGTGAGCACAGGAGGACTTCTGTGGGCTCAGACAGCAGCCCCCTTCCTTTGGGAATGCACCACCCTGAGGTGTTCCTACACATAGGGAATGATGTGAGCAGCTCCTGGGGCCCTGGTGCTTTTCTTCCCTGGCCTTGGAACAGAGGTCATGTCACATCTCTTGATGCATGCCTCCATACCGAAGTGCTAACACGTGGTGCTGGGAGGGGAACGTCAGGGGGAAGGAGCATGGATCTCTGCCCTAACATACCAACACCCCAGGTGGGGTTTCTGCCTCCATAGCCTCTGGCCACTCCTTTGCCAAAGGCTACATGAAGGGAGTGGGATGCCACAATTTGTACATTATTTCCTACTGAGCTTCCAAACCATCTGATTGACATTGAGGACAAAATGAGCTGAATGCCTGCAAAAGGGTAAGTACCACACTGCAAGCCAGGCTAAGGCCACACTGAACTAAATAAACCTTCAATGACCAGGCATCTTGGTGGCATTTCCCTTCAGCATTGAGGAGAACCTGCTCTGCCTCCAACCACTCTGATTCACAGCTTTGTCACACTGGGAAACTGAATTTAGTCTGGGTCCTCAAGCAGCTTTGCCCTGCAGCCCCAGGTTGCTTCTCACCAGTCAATAAGGGACACACTGGATTGCAGGAGGAGCTTGATTCACCCTGAGAACGATGCTGCACCAGCCCTGGCCCTGTCTCCATCCATCAGCGACCACTGAGACCTGCACAGACCCCGTCCCCTCTTCCTTAAGCTGAAGGCAGCAGTGTGCAGAGTCTAAAACAAAATACCCCTCCGCCATCTGCTCCTTGTTCAGACAAGCTTGGAAGCCCAACCTCAGTCACTCACTCACATATTGCCCCAGGTCTACAGATCTCTGCCCTCCAGAGAGACACACAGCTCAGGGCAGGTACCATCCCACACCTCCCCAGCTGGCCCTGGTGCCCACCAGGCATGACCAGCACCTCTCCATCCCTCCTGGGGTCTCCCAGAAGATTCCCCATTCCCCAGATGGACAGCCTCACCTGCTTAAAAACCTCAAGAATCACCCCTCCAAGCATAGGTTGAAGCTGCATGACTCCTGACCTTCTGGGATCATCACGTATACCTTGCCACAGCAAATACTTCTCACCACTACAACCTTGCCTGCTTTTGGGGATGGAGAATGAAGTAACACACCGTGGGCTTGAGTCTTCTCTGAGGGTGGTGAAGAATATAAAGGTCGGGGGAAAACTGGGAACACCACCTCGGTCAGACCCTTGTAAATACAACTTTGTGTTTTCAGTCAAGCACTGTAGCATTACTCCAGAGCCAAGTTAGGCTGAAGAAATTCACGTACAGCATGGAAGAAGGATGGGGAAGAGGTCACCGAATAACCTATGGGGGATCAACTGCCAAAGCCTCTCCCGTCTTCAATATGCAAAAGGCAGGAAGGAAAACCAAACTAAATAAAAAGGAAAAAAGGAAACAAAACCAAAGGAAAAGGTTTTCAAAGTGGGTGCTTTCCAAACTGCCAACTCTGCTGCTAACCTGAATGTCAGTCCCGATTTGCTCTTCAGGTTCCTCAGGAGCTCCAGCTGGTTCAGAGGAGGGATTAATCTAGAAGGAGAAAATAAAGACCATTAATATCCAAGCAGAGCTGATTTCAGCGCCTCCCATCTTGGAACCTTCCCCTGCTGCCCCATCCTTTCAGCTAGAACCAGCTTAGTGCCACCAAGCGCAACTGGGAGACAGCTCGGGAAGGATGGAGAGGGGTTTGGCTGCTACTTCCAACAGTGTCCTAAGGCAGAGCGGTAGGGAAAGAGAGAAAGGGTGACAGCAAAGAGAGAGAGAAACTTGTCTGCACCACTGGCTTTGGAACCTCAGGGGCCCTGAGCAGCATCGTGGTGCTTTGGCAGGAGGGCTGCTTCACCACGTGCAGTCTATCAGTTGGCATTGTTCTGCGTGGAGGTTAGCACTTCTAACTGGAGAGAAGCTCCAGTTTCAGAGGCAAATGGGAAAACTCAGCCCTGCTGCTCCTGGCATGGGAAGGAGCAGCTTATGGGGCAGAGAAAAGAGGGACCCGAGGTCAGGAGCAGCGTGCTCCAGGGTAAAGTTCAACCAGTTCCCTACTGTCCATACCATGCTTTGCCCCAAAGTGAGGCAAACCATGTATCAGTGCATTCTAGGAAGGATGGGTTTCCTTCTTTTCTTAGGAAGGACCAGAAAATGGGAATCCTGGTTAATTCAAAAGTAATGTAAATGAACACCTTGCTGCCTATCCTGATTTTGTGCCATTAAATTAGCTCCCACATCCACTTCAGATTCTTCCTTCAGGCCCTGGGAGACTGGGGCTTGCTCCATGAATATTTAACATTGATATTCACAGGTTTTCAACCAAGACAGATGTGAGCTGGAGGTGTTGGGGGGAGGATGGAGAATGCTGCACGTGGTTCGGAAGAGCAGCACCTACTCAAAAGCTCACCTGAGGACCCCATATTCAGGCTTAAGGCCAATGGGGCTCATCCCATGGATTGCTGGAACATCCTTTCTAGGCCATCAGTGTGCCCTTGTCAATCTAAGACCCTGCAGTTGGGACTACAGCCCGAAGAGCCACAACCTCAAGGCAGTGTATACATACGGCTCTGCTGGAAAATGAGACACTAAGGTTTGAATTAGAGCAAGAATGATCCAAAATGGCCTGAAATAGCAACGTTGGACTGGAAGGAAAGGAGAACAAGTGCTCACACACTGGTCTTGGCCAAGGTGCTGCTGCTTACTGTAAAATAAAGGCAGAGCTATTCATGCCCATGATTTTCAGCCATTAAGAGGCCAACAGTTTCATAGTCTTCCTCTGATTGAGAAAAAAAAAACAACTGGAAAAGCTTTTCCTCTGCATCACAAAACTCATCCTCGCAAAACCCCCTCAGTTGTTCAGCAGAGCAGACTCGGTGCTCTCAAGATTGAGGCAATCAGAACATCTTTCAATCCTAAGAAAGGAGAAAAGAGTAAAAATAGGCCTGAAGATTTTGGCTCGGCTCCCCAGGCCAGCTCTGTTTGCTGCCATCCACAGAGCACATCCTGATCTGATGAATTAATGATTCTCTTCACTCAAGAAGTCAGGAGGAAGCTGACCTTGGTGCAGTGGAGCAGCACATGAGTACTGAGCTGTCTCCTCCCTTCAAACCCATCGCAGGGTTGGCAGATTCCTTCCCAGATGAGTGATGAATAAAATCAAGCACAAAGTGTACTTAGCAGCTGATGAATGGTGCACAACCATTCTTCAGTGCATTGGGTACTCATGGATGTCCATATCCAGGATAACAGCCCCACTTTCTCTGGCCAGGATCACAAATCCAGGGCTCCCACTGATATAAGCCTCAGAGCTCATTAGCTCACTGGATTGAAGGATTCAGGATCCCAAAAGGAGCTCTTTCCTTTGTATAACACAGCTCTACACTGTGCTGAAGGCGGCCATCTCCTGGGCCACCACAGATGTTTCCATGCAGATGTAAAAAGACACAAGGAAACATAGAAATTCACTGTTTGTGGTAGGGTGATGGGTGGAAAAAAAACCCCACTATTTTACTGAAATTATAATTAAAAATGAGTGCAAACTTATCCACGTACTTGACCTGAAATTCAATTTGAATCCAATGCTCAGCCTAACCTGTCATTACAAGACAGCAGCTTGGGGAATAGCTACTGCATTGCACCATTTCACCAGAACCTCAGAGAAAAGGCAGGGCTCTGCTCAGTGCTTTGAATGAACTTTGCTATGAAACACTGATGGAGGGCACCCTGCCCCCCTGTGTGCCACCAGGTCCTCCAGAGACATGGAGAATGGAGGTCTGGGCTGGGGCATCTCATGTTTTCTCTCTCTCCTCCTGGTCCATGTGTCACTTGTTAGCAAGGGAAGCAAGTTTTGGTTAAAGGGGAGCTAGGTGAGAAGATCTGCACGCCACAGGAACACACACAGCTCATGCTACACACCACAGCAACGCGTCCGAGTCACCGGCTTCCATCACCCCTCCCAGGACAGCAAAACCACCACACTACCTCCAGCTCCCCTATCCAAAGGGAAGGCAAATTTGCTATTCCTCGTAGCACAGATAAGGTTCAAGCACTTGGGGACAGTAGGGATATCATGCCTCCAGCCAGGACATCCTCCAAACCCCACAACACAAGGAGGGAGCAGCACACAACAGAGGGTAGAAGTACACACAGAACCACACACACCCCCTACAACATACACAGAAACGATGATGATGACTTTGAACAGTCCCAGGATGAACAATTAGGAAGACGGTGACAAGGAGATGGATGCTGGAATGGAATGTCTCCATGCTGTGTTGGAGTTCCTATGAGGAGCCAATTTTTACCATAACAATGACTTTATGTGTCCAGCCTAAGCTATTTTTCATCACTAAGGACATTTATGAAACTTATAAACTACTTTAAGAAATGGCATGGAAGTGGCACATTCTTAGTTCACCCCCCTGAAGCACAAAAATAGCCAATTCTCCAAACAGGCTGTTGTTTAGCACAACAGGAAAGTGCATTCAAAAATATTATGAATGCAATTCATTGATGCAATTTACCCCATAAAGTGGTTAAATGTGATTTACTAAGGCTGTAAAACTTGCATCTGGTAAAACTGGAACCAGGTTTGAGAATCAGGCGTTAAATCACATCAGTTTCAAGAGTATGAATGCATCTAGTGTGGATTTAAATTACTCTAAGAACAGAGGTTGGTACCCAGTCTTGAAATGCAAGCCGTGTATTCCCCAACTTGATACACTGACTTGACTACAGCTTCAGACATGAAACCCATCTAAAATATGGCTGTGCTTTTCAGATCTACTCTTTTCTGCAGAACCCAAGATAATATAATTTATCATAAATCTTACACAGCCATATACAGATCTTTGCATTTGGATTGACCCCAAGAGGTTAAGTCCCAGACTGAATAACTGGGGCTTGCTCTAGGTCAGTCTGGGAAGCAAAACACTGAAATTGAGGAGTCCTGTTGAAATGGGACATCCCTTTCCCAAAAACCAGACTGGATTATTGGAAGGAATCAATGATTGTTTCAATTTAGTATTCATAGAATGCCATGTTGGAAGGGACCTCAAGGATCATCTGGTCCAACCCCAAAATGAATTGGACCAATTGGTCCAATCTTTCTCCTCCAGATGTTGTCTTCAAATCAGGCACAGCTACTACTGTGATTTCATCCATGCTACCACTGTGCCATCACCCAGCAAATTCAGCAAACCAAGCATTGCCTGGTGGAAATAGCTCCTACAGCATGGAGTGAGACAAATGACACAATGAAAGATGGGAGCAGAGGACTGGAGAAAGAGGAACACATAGGAGCGATGGCAGAGGGAAAATGGGAGTATGAACAGGGAAGTTTTCCTGTTAAACATTGTATGAATCAGAGAAGGTTGGTAAGACCATCAAGAAATAACCTTACAACACCAAGTTTATCAAGCACTCTCCCATTCTCCTTCCTTAAATCATCATTTTGGCAGATGGTTTCCCAACATGTGTGCATACCACTAGCTAAAACATACACGGAGGTGCATAGGGTTAGTCTGTAGGCAGCAGGATGGGGAGTCTGGGTTGGGCTTTCACTCATTCCTTTGAATAAACTGATCTTCAGAGGTGTATTTTCCTTTCCTTCATTTGTTTTTGCAATTAAAAGCTTGGCATGTTACAGTCCCAAACGAAGAACAAGGAGTGACATGACACACAGTTTCAGGGTCACATGCACTTCATACCTGGAGGCACCGTACGTTTGCGTTTGCGTGCTTTTCAAGTGTTTTCACCCAAGAAAACCAAAGGGATAAGAGAAAGAAAAAGAGGGATGGGGGAAGGTGGGGTGGAGGAAGGGGGAAAAGAAACAGAATAAAGAAAATTAGCATATGAACCAGGCTTAGAGGTGAGCACAGAGCGTGAGCCGAGCCTGCTCAGGAGCATCCGTGTCACCTTCATGTCACCCTTGGGGATAGGCAGTTGGCACCTCACTCTGAAAGCATATGAGCACCAAAGAGCAGGGAAAATAGGGGGGCCACCAAGAGGCCTTTCATGGGACATCCAAAGCCCCAGTCCCATCAGCCAGGGACAACTTGAGCTCAGATGATGGCTTGGATGTGTCTGTATTTTAGTGAAGGCCAATGTATGAACATAGTTGAGATTAAGACCCTGTTCTCAGCAATGACAATAAACAGCAACTTTTTATCCAGCAAATCCAGTGGCTGATGCAGAACAGGTCATGGCATCAGGCAGCATTACAAGCTCAAACTGCATGTGTACACAAAGTGGCTTTGTACCTATTTCAGATTTGGTTCTCCCACATTTTGAATTTCAAGATGAAATCTGAGCTTCTCTCAAGGGGCCACCTTATTTTCCCCACACAAGTGAGACTAACTCTACTGCAGTGATTTGAGTGATGTTCTGGAGACACGTGAGCTCCTCCAAGGCATGTGCAATGATTTTCTCATATCAAGCAGCAGTCATTTTGGAGATGCCTTGGGAAAACAAGTAAGCTCACATCACAGGACTCCTGATATGAGGAATAAGCAGCCCAATGTTGAATAGAAAGGGTGCCAAGGTAGTGATGACTGCAGATCACCCCCTGGCATCCTGGAGGGACATAGGGATAGTGTGTTCCTCCAACCCACTTCCTAATCATGCTCTGTGTTGCAGCCACATGTCTGCAGCCATCGCCTTAGTGCAGCATTGGGCTTGATATGCTGCTTTGGCTTCACCAGTGCAGAGTTGGCTTAGGGAAGTGGGTGGACAAGGATAGATGCACAGTGTGACTGATGGAAGCTGCAGCCAGAATATACAGTTACCCCATGGTTATTTTTTTTCCCTAATTTATCTGACCACATCCAAAATATATTCAACAAAAGCTCACTGCTTTCTTGCTAAAAACATCCAATTTGGCCAAAGAGCTGAATCCATGGCCACTCACCCCGGTGATGCTCACTTAACCTGCACACACACAGGAGTTGGGATTTAAAGGTGAAACTGGGAGAGCAAAGTAACCTGTGCCTAGGGAAGCCCAGGGTGATGCTGCTGCTTGGGACTTACCCTGGAACAGCACCCAACCAGTAAAACTGCTGCCACCCTGCTACAACTTGCTCCTGGCTTTTTATTGAGGAGAGGTGGGCTTTCCACCAAACGGTATTTCTGTCCTTTTTTCCTCCTTAAAGCTTTAATTTAGGCTCTTCTGAAGCTCTTCAGCTTTTCTTCCCATGTACTGGTTCCATGGGAAATACAGGTTCTAACAAGTGGATTAAGTATCAGGTAATTACCCCAGGACATCCTCATGCAAAAGGTGCCACTGTATGGCTGCATGGCAAGTTCAGTCTTCCAAAGAGCAGTAAAACCCACCAAAGTCCACTGCAATCACCCCCTGGCTTCTGCATTTTGCAGTGGACTTTGGACCAGGTGCCATCCAGACCAATAGCAGATCACAGCCAGTGCTGCTAATGTACAGTGAGATGGGGGAGTTTCAATGGGTGAGATTAATGCCATTGGAAAACAGCTTTGCTCTATTTTGTTGGGTGGTTGTTTGGTTGGTTTGGGTTTCTTTTTTTTAGGCAAAATCTTGAAGCTGGTTCATAAATCTCTGGGGAAAAAAAGAAAGCAATCAGACACACACTGGGAATGGATCCAATGAAAACTCATTGACCACAACACCATGACTAGCTCCTAAAAACATGCCAGAAGGGGATGCAGACAGCGAGGAGTGGAAAATGAACAACGTTTTGCATTTTAGCTTCTGGAGAAACCTCTGCCTCAATGCCACCAACCATGAGAATGACCTGGGGACTGCAACACTTCCCTGCATCCCAGGGAGCAGTGAGGCATGGCAGGAGGCTGTCCTCATCTCCATGAAGCCCCAGATCCCAAGAGGTTGTGAATTCCCTGAATGCTGCTCTAAATTATGCTGTATCAGCTGAAAAAGTTGCCTGGGGATGATGAGTTACCTCTCCTTAAAGTGAGGCAGATGGATGCTGCTAAAACACAGTGGTGCTTTATCAGCATCATTCATCACAGCCACAGTCCTTCCCTGGTTGTGTCAACAGATCATAGAACCACAGACTGGTCTGGGTTGGAAGGGACCTTAAGGCTCATCCAGTTCCAACCCCCTGCTGTGGGCAGGGACACCTTCCACTAGAGCAGCTTGCTCCAAGCTCCATCCAACTCAGATGGAGCTTTCTCATGATGGATAAATGAAATTCAAGACATGGGAACATGCTCATCGAATCCCGATTTGGTTTTCTTCCTCTTAGAGAAAAAATAAGGAAAGGAAAGCGGGACCCAGGGCAAATGCACCCAGGGAAAGTGCCGGGAAAGAAGTTTGCTGAAAGGCAGAAGGACCATAAGAAACCAGTTGGAGCCACAAGGAGAGCCCGAGTGGGTGAGAGGAGCTGCACACAGGGCGAGGACGGCGTTTACCTATGATCCAGAGCAGCTCGGAAGGGAGATCTTCACCCTTGGGCACAGCAACTCTCACAACACAACGCAACTACCAGCAGCCGTGGAGAAATAAAGGTGAAAAGAAGAGCATGTACACACACAGAGACATGGAAAGAAAAAAACCAACAGGGAAATTAAAATCAAGTCAAAAAGAAATAGACAAAACCAACCACAAACCAAAAAAAAAAAGAAAAAAATGAAAAAGCATATATCGGCTCTTGAAATCAACTTTTTTGACCAAAAACTAGATAATAAACAAAACTGTATAACTGGATAACAAAAACAAATATGGAGACAGTGGTGTCATGAAGAAGGCAGTGGAAGAGGGAGAAGGAGGTACCTGTACATGGGGACAGTGACGGTGCGTTCGTAGTACTGCCAAGTGGAGTGCAGGTCTGTCCGGGCCAGGTTGGTGGCATAGAATCTCCAAGCCGCCTATGGAAGGGATATAGTGGGGCTGTGAATCAGGTATGGGTAGCACTGCCCTTGGTTTTATAGCCTTTGGCCAACACTGAGTCCTCCCTCTGCTATGGGATGGGTCCAACCTTGTTCCTTTTCCTTGATTTAATACACGCCAAATCTGAGGCAGTACCATGGTACTCCTGACTACATGAGCCAAGCTAAAAGTGCTGCAGGTACCAGGCACACACTGCCAGGTCGAAGTAGGCATCAAATAGGTTTTGCTGCCCATCAGGGAGTTAAAAAACGTGGAGAGGAAGGAGCAGGGGAATGTAAAATGACTAATTTCTCATCTCCAAGATACACACAAAGACCAACCTTCTGCGCAGACATCTGTTACCACGAAGAAAATGCTCCCAATTGTAACTTTCTATCAGTATAAATATTCTCTTTGATGGGGAGGGAGGGGGAAAGCAAACTCTCCGAATGCATTTGTCTTGCTGGGCTGGATTTTGTTCTTTTTCCTATCACATATGTTATCTCTCCATGGCTGATTTCCTGGCATTTATTCCCACACAAAACTAGTCACCAGCTGCTGTCTCACACTTTACACACACAGCCCCACTCTTCACCTGCCTGTCTCCTCCCCAACACCTAAAAGACCATTAACCCCCCCAAACCAGGACGAGGTACCCCAAGTCTCCATGGATGTGATGCTCACCTGAATCAGGCCAGCTGCTGGGTTTCGCCTCTTCTCAAAGTGTTTTTGCCGATGCTGCTCTTGAACCTTCAGAGCAAACCCTGAACCCAAGATGCCCTGGGGAAGAGAACAATCATTTGCAGTTAGCAGGGTGTTTGCTAAGCTTTCACTTAAACATTGCAGCCAGCTTTCCATCCATAGGTTTGTTCTGGGTTATTTTGCTTCTGATGTCCAAGGGAGGACATCATCCATGGAACAGCTTTCGCAGGAGTTTTTGGTTTTGCTTCAATAAACACTTGTGCAGAGCTGAATCTGGAGTTTCCATCTCGTTTACTCATACAAAGTGCCCAATCTGTGGGTACTCATGAGGGTTTCCCCCCTTCTCCCTCTTTTCTTGACTCAAAAGCACAGAGCTATTGCAGACAGGAGACCTCAGAATACATCACAACATCGGATGTGGCTGTTACATTGCCACCAGCCTCAGCGGCTTGGGACAACATGGGCCGAGCTCAGCATCGTCCCAGCAAAATACTGCACTTACAGCAGGAAGGGCGAAGAAGGAGACACCGATGAGGGTGAACGTAGCCGCCAGCAGTCGCCCATTCCAGGTCTGCGGGTACTTGTCCCCATAGCCGATGGTGGTGAGAGTAATCTGCAGGGAGGAGAACACCACAAAGCCCTTGGTCAGACTTAGAACTGAACCCACAAACTTCCTGCAGCACCAGAGTGCTCAAGGCCAGGTTGGACAGGGCTTGAAGCAACCTGCTCTAGTGGAAGGTGTCCCTACCCATGGCAGGGGTTGGGATTGGATGAGCTTTAAGGTGTCTTCCCACCCAAGCCAGCCTATGATGGGCACCTCTGTGGGAAGCAGTGATATCCCAATGCCCAGGACAGCGCTGCCGCCTTCCTCCTCAATACACTGAGATTCCACACCGGTTGGGAGCATTTTCTTGCCTTCAGCGGACACACAAAGCTGCCAGCTGGTGCAGAGGCTTGAGGCAGCTCGGAGCCTCCCCCAGGAGATGGGGCTGTGCCTTCAGCAGGGGAAGCAAATCGGCACCGTTCCCCCAGGTTCCCTTTTGGCACCTCATGGAGGAAGGCAGAGCTGACTGCATGCAGAAAGAGCTGATGCTGTTTATTCCTGATTTTCCCAGCCATGCCTATTAGCCGGTGTCCCTGTTTAAGAACAGAGTATTATAGCAACAGGATTAATTATGGCTGCTTCATGCAATATAATTTAGGGATGTTTTTTTTTTTTCCCTCCTAAGTATTATTGCAATGCACCAAAAGAATGCTGGCAAGTTGTTGTGTGTTTTTGGGAAGAAGCAGAGAGATTTGTGGGAGACAAAGAATCCTCTGAATTGCAAATTACAGGAAAAGATGTATTTTCCCACCTCTATGGACTAACACAAAACCCGGAGAGGGGCTTTGGCCAAGGGACAGGACAAGGGCAATGGCTTTAACATGCCAGAGAGGAGATTGAGATGAGCTCTTAGGCAGAAGCTCTTCCCTGGGAGGGTGCTGAGCGCTGGCACAGGGTGCCCAGAGAAGCTGTGGCTGCCCCATCCCTGGCAGTGCTCAAGGCCACGTTGGACACAGGGGCTTGGAGCAACCTCCTCTAGAGGAAAGTGTCCCTGCCTGTGGCAGGGGTTGGAGCTGGGTGAACTTTAAGGTCCCTTCCAACACAAACCAGTTCACGATTCCATGCTGAGTATCCCCCAGGGCTTCTGTGAGGATTCTGAGAGCCTGAGATTGGAAGGGCAAGGCAGGGAGAGATGATCTGAATGGGAACATCTTGGATACTTCTTCCCAAACTGGCCCCACTGTGCCAAGCAGAAAGTTGTCCCTATCCCCTACCCTCCATAGACAGAGCCAGCCCCAGGGATGGGAGCTGCCATTGCGCTGATGTAGCTCTGGAAATCTCATGCATTCAGCTCAGAATAAAAATCACTTTTACACAAATGGAAGAACGATCCCCAAGCGCTGTTTAATTGGACCTATTAAAAGCCCTATCAATTAGATGCCAGTTTGACAAAGCGGTTAGAAAACACAGCTACGTGGCTACTCCTGACTGAAACACGAAGTCAAAGCAATGCTTTTCCCACAATCACTGCAAAGTTAGTTTACAAATTCTTTCTAATGCGTATAGACAAATACAAGGATTGGATCCACCAAGAGCAGACCGAGGGATGAGTTCCTGAGCCTGAAGTTTGATTTAGTTTGTTCATTTCGTAACATCTGCCTGAACTGCATCCAGGAGTCGGACAATGACAAAACCTATTTAATGGAACTCCAATTTTACTCAGAGTTTCTCAATGGCAACACAATCACCTCCACATCCTGAAACATGGAACAGCAACCCTCCGACAAAGGCTCGCATGCCCTGGGAAGCAGGAGGGATACATCTGCCCTTGGTTCTCCCAAGACAGAGCGCTAATCTGGGCTGCCACTTTTTCCTCCTTGTTTATTTTCTAGTTATGTCAAATCAGGCTTTGCTTTTATATTTGTCATAACCAAGAGCCTTGAAAAGCAATTTACGGCTTCAGTCCCGTTGTTGGAACAGAGGAGTTGCTTGATCAGCCGATTTCACCCCAAGCCTGTTATTGGGATTTGATCAGATCTGGGCTTTTCACTCCATGCTTTGTAATCAAGGCCAAACCAGCGCCACAGTGTCGGAGCCGAAGAACAATAACATGAGAAGATTAGAACGTCATTAATTCCCTTTGTTAATCGGGTAATCCACTAATTCACATGCACACACACCCCCAGAGCAAACCAGAAGTATTGCCCTTTCCACCTTTGTCAGCAAAGATGTGAAAGGGAAGAGCTTTCAGTGCTGAAGTCTTTCTGGTACTTAGATCCTATTAATGTTATAACACTTATTGCAGTGTCTTTAGCAGCGTGTTACCCAAGGATCACTATAATAATTCAATTTTAAGTACATGTCAAAACGATGATCAAAGCACCCGTGGGGTCTTTATCCGAACTGTCTCTACTGTCATGACAGAGCTAAATCCCACGACTGGGAGCACACAAGTTTCCAGCTTCCTTGCAGCTCCAGGCAATTCAAGGAATGCGATCTCTTAACATTTTCTATGAGGTTTATTTAAGAAAAGAGCTGAATTAAGCAGCCTGAAGCCATTTAATAGAAATGTTAACTAATCCCTAAGTTGATTCCTCACATAAGTGATAGAAGATGGAGGGTTAATGGACATTTAATAACCAGCAGCTGCTCTATGAAAATCACTTACCAGACCCCACCAGAGTGCATCTGCGTATGTATCAAAGTGCTCATTTTCTCCTTTCTCGGCCAAATATACCAGGAAAGAGGCCAGAATGAGGCACAGGAAGCCAATATACCAGGCAGTAATCAGCTCCTGCAAGAACATTAAGGGATAGAAAAGAATAACTGCAAACTTGGTGCACATCTATCTCCAAACACTGCGTTGCTTGTGGTTGGATCTGAACTTTCACTGCATTACTTTAGGCTTTGGTTGGAGATGCCAATGCACAGGGGACAAACCCCATCATCTAAACACATAGAGAAGGAAATGGAGTGGTAATAGCTTCATTGTTCCAAGATGTGGAACTGAGACTAAACACAAAACAATCCAATTTCTCCAGTTCACCCGAAGAAGTGGAGTTAAAACTGAAATGGGAACCCCCAAATCCTTCGGGACAATGCTTAGAGCAAGTCCCTTCCACTCACTGGGGAGAAGCTACAAAGCTGGGATCTGGGTCCAATATATCCCCGATTTCAGGGAAGCTTTAAGTCACAATTCACAGGGTTTTAGGATGAAGTTAATACAAAAAACACCCCCAAAATCCCGGTGATTTTTACACAGTTCTGGATGATTTGGCAAAGCTTTTCAGGGGGAAAAGTGCAGGAAACAGGAGAAATGTTAAATTCATTATCAACAAACTCTTCCCAATCCAAAGAAAGGCCAAGGTGCCTTACATTGGGAAGAGGCACTCAGTGTGCCTATGAGAGGCTGCTGCTTGCAGGATGGGCTTTCAGATACTCATCCACTCTGAAGTGCCTCCTGGACAAAGAGCTCACAACACCATATGTGCTTAATGAGGCTGCTGCTAATTGCTAATGCTGAAATGAGCTCTATCAGTGTGCAGGTGGTCTCTATGTTCATGATATTCCCTGCAAACAACTCTACATCTCTCCCTTCTCTCCTTTACATAAGCTCCATCAAACCTTATGTATCTGACTTTGCATTGCTCCCCCTGTTACCTACAGCATCTTTCCAATCCCCCCAGGCCTGGGAGATGTTTGGGTGAAGAAGTGAAACAAAGCAGTGTCTTTAGTGGGGGAAAAACACAAAGGGCAACTCAATGTCCTTGCAGGGAACTCACCTTGCTGTGTGCGTAGACCACAGAGCCCAGGAGCTTCCATGTGCCACCCCGCCGATCCATGCGGATCATGCGCAGGATCTGCAGGAACCTCAGACTCCTGAGTGCTGAGGTGGCAAAGACATTCCCTTGGGACCCTGCCGCCAGCACAGCGATGGATGCGATCAGCACCATGATGTCTGCACAAAGAGAGGACATTGACAGCTGAAGGAATGCTGCTGAACCCCTAGCAAATGGGATGGCAACTGCTACTGCCACTGGCAGCTGGAGGCTGTGTATGGAAGTGATGTTGTGCTGGAAGGACCTAGCATCAATCTTAACCTGGGTGTGAAAGGAGCCACTGCACACATAATGGACATTCTAGTTTCCTTCTCAACATTCATCATTCCATATGATGATTTTTATTCCATAAAAATGGGAATTTGAGTGTCAAGTACTGCAAAGCTTGAATTCTTACATGATGCAGCATTAACACTGTTAAACTGGATTACATCTTTGCAAAATGCATACCCTTTATCAGCTTTAGAGCTGTCCAGAGGTGGGAATTCCCCCATCTAAATTGGGAATTCCAATCTAGAGGTCTACTATAGCATCAGAGGGTGCTCAAGGACAAAGGAAGAAAGCCTTAATCTATATATCTTACATTCAAAAAGATCCTGTAAACTCCCTCTTTCCTTAGTTCTCTGGGCAAGTTCCATAGGAGTGCTTTTGTGTGGAATAAGCTAAAATCATGCACACGACCACTGCCAGCTCTGGACATCTGAAAGCAAGCTCCACAGGGAATGGCACAGCCTCTCTGCCCATTCCTTACCCCATTGCAAAGAACTGCTGTGCACAGATGGTCCCTCTCACAAGAGGATCACCAAGTACCTTACAAACAAGAATTAATTAAGCCTCATAACTCCCTTGTGGGGCAGCTCAGCAGCATCAGGGAAGGCAAAGTGAGATGCACACAGATACCAATGGCTTGTGAGAGATCCAGTGTTGAGGCTGGATGCAGGATCTCAGCTCCTACACTCAGCTTCCCCACAGCTGTGGGCAGTTGTCAGCGATGCCTGCGGTACAAGCAGCATGTCCAAGCTGCTTCTTAAGGAGAGGAACCACAGCTTTAACACTGGGAGCCCCTTGACATCAAAGTGCTTTTCAGCTGGGATCAGTACTTTGCCATTGAAGATAAATGTGGACAAAAGGAAAAGCGCGGGAGGAAGGAAGTGCGCGGGAGGAAGGAAATGCGTGGGAAGAAGGAAATGCGTGGGAAGAAGGAAATGCGTGGGAAGAAGGAAATGCGTGGGAAGAAGGAAATGCGTGGGAGGAAGGAAATGCGTGGGAGGAAGGAAAAGCGTGGGAGGAAGGAAATGCGTGGGAAGAAGGAAAAGCGTGGGAAGAAGGAAAAGCGTGGGAAGAAGGAAAAGCGTGGGAAGAAGGAAAAGCGTGGGAAGAAGGGTTTTAAAGGCTCCTTCAGAACATTTCTGGTTTATCTTACCGATGACACAAAAAGGCTTGCGGGCAAACTTTAACCTCCCCCTCCAGCCCCGGTACCGGCAGCAGCAGCCGGCGGCCCAGATCCTCACAAAGTATTCCACCCCAAACACCACGATGGTGACAATTTCCTGCAAGAGAGACAGTGCTGTTAGTGGAGAAAGATGCCCCATGGGGAGCAGGCTCCAGAACTGAGCACAGACCCATAGCCTCACCTCCAAGCACATCAGAGATGTCTGCACCACTAGAGCCCAGGCTTGAATCACTGTCAGATCTTTGCTGTTGTGTCTTCTATCACCCTCTCCTAGGGTGGTGGGGGGTACTGCACGTTGGAGCCACGAACTAGAGCTTTACACCTTCTCATACTGCTTGAGGAGTACCTGGTATCTCCTCATCATTAATCTCCAGGACTTGACTAAGTTAATGCTGAGCAGCACAGAAGACCAGAGATGGGAATTACCAGCTACTCCATCCTGAGACTCTTTGCAGGGGATTTGGGCTTTCTCCCTATAAAGCCAGCTTGGTTGTCCTTGTGTGCTGGCCTGCCTGGTGCAGGAGTGTGTAGATCCTCTATCCTTCAATGGCCAGCAAGCACATTGATACTGTGCATCGTAGCTCTTTCCATCACCACTCAAACACCCTCCATATGCTCCCTTCTCTCCAACATCTTTACAGCAGCTCCTGCCCCACCTTTCATGTGTCAAACCTGACGAAGCTCTAATTAGTCTGCAGCACCTTTTGATGTCAATGTAGGGCAGGGGCTGGGGAACAGGAAGACAGGCAACAGCAAAGGGGACACGTGGATCTCTACTGGCTCCCGATGGCAGAAGCCACGTTGCCAGTGTGAGGGATGCCAGGCTATTTAAGGAACTAAACTCTGCAGCTTGAGGATCAAATAGTTGCAGGGATGCTGTAGCGTGGGAGAGGAGGCAGCTACACAAGCTGCTCCCTAAGGAGAGCATCCGCAGCTTTAATATTGGAAGCTGCTTGACATCAAAGTGCTTTTCAGTTGGGATCAGCATTTTGCCACTGTAGATAAATGCAGATGAAAAGAAAAAGTTTAGGAAGAAGGGTTTAAGGACTCCTTAAAACTATCTTTAGTTTATTCCTGATTCCTCCTTTTCACATTCTTCCTCTTTCTTCCCTACAAGCACCAGCCGTCCCCTTCTCTACAAGCAGTAGTTTAAATCCATGCCTCGGTTAAACACCCCCAACCTCAGGTTTTTGTGCTGTTTTGAGTGTGTTTTAATGCCTCACTGAAGGTTTCATTTGCAACCCCTCACTTACCAGGATGTAAAGGGCCCCTTCTGAGCTGTTCTGGTACTCATCAATGGTCGAAAAGACTGACAGCACCAGGCAGGAGAAAACTAGTAGAAAACTACATAATACAAGAGAGACAGAGAGAGAACATCAGTCTTCAGGGCAGGAACTTCTCATGCTTCAGATTGGTCCAGAGAGCATTTTTGGACATATTTCTCCAGGAGCATTTACTGTGATGCTGCTACAGCACTAGGTAAAATGGGAAAGTCACTGGGTTTGCTATCTGGAAGGGCTCAGTGCGGATGGACCCACCGGCCTGCTCCCAGTTTGGCAGGTTCCAATCCCATTCCCCTCCCAGCTGGCAGCTCTGATGGCATCTGACATTATTTCCCACAAGCTCTTCCTGCAGCGTGCATTCCACCAGCATGCAAACAAGCAGGGATATTTATTAATGTGATAATAGCTGACTGGCTGATGAGCAGTACAGCCTCAAAACAAACTCCACTGGTGCTCTGTGGATTCATTTGCATCCATCAAAGCTTACATGGGAATTACGGGACCATAAAGTGGAAGGGACCTTAATGCTCATCCAGCATTATCCAGGGATGGGGCAGCCACAGCTTCTCTGGGCTCCCTGTGCCAGCACCTCAGCACCTTCACAGGGAAGAACTGCCTAAGAGCTCATCTCAATCTCCCCTCTGGCAGGTTAAAACCATTCCCCTTTGTTCCCCTTGGAATGGGACTGTATTTCCCATCCTTGCCACAGTAAGGTATTTTGGGGTGGATTTAGTGTTCATTTCTTAGACAGGTACTCCAGTTTAACCCCTTACTGCCTGGAATGGCTGTTGACTTTCAGACTTGTTGCAGTACCACTGGGAGGTGGATGGTTGCCACCCTGCTTTTCTGTGGCCAGACAAGGGACATGGCTGGGGCTTGACCCAGTCCGAGGGATGGGATATTGATGCTGTTGGTGTCTCAGTCTGAAGCCAGAGGGGGACCCAGCTTTGATATCAGCTCTCTCAGCCTCTTATTCACTGTGAAACAGGGAAGGTTCTCAAACCCCCTTACAGCACGCACCCATGCCTCACTGACATCCACTTCCATGGGCTATCCCAAAAGCAGCCTCAGAAGTGCCGCACCACCACCATTCCCAGGCTGTCCATTAAAACTGCCAGCTCTGTGTTTCCCACAGGGCTGGAGGTACTCATGCAAATCAAAAGGCATCAGACGAGATAGGAACTCAACCCTCAGCACTCAACACCCAATTCCAGAGCTATGGAGGAGCCCTGGCATCTGCTCATGTATGGAGAAGGTTTCCACCGGCGGTGCCCACTGTTCACTCCAACAAAGGGAGGGAAATTAATTTATTGAAGATCAATTTACTGATCCCCTAAAGGAGACCAGTGCAAGGAGAAACTGCGAGCTGCGTTCTCTGAAAGCATTCAATAATTCATGTGTCTGGCTTTATCTCACATTCCTACAAACGGCACTCTGAATATTTATAAGGCACAGTTGGTGGGTGCTGCTCCTTTCTGTTGTAGAAAGAAAAGGGAGCGCTTGTGGCTTTGCAGTGACCATTAATGTCACAGTAACAAGTAAAAATAGGGGGATTTGGAGTATTTCTTCAAACCACAAGCTGAAACATCACTGCCTGCTGCAGGTAGGAGACCTTCAGAGCCATCTCCCGAAGGCTGAGCTTTGTCAGCAGCAAGATGAATTCAGTACAAACCAGATAAGGACAATCGACTGATTCCTCACTCTAAATTTCCTTTTCTCACACTAGGTCTGGCACCCACAGACCTGAAACAACCTCAAGAGAGTAAGAAAACACCCCTTGCAATTCCATTCATTACATCCCTTGTTGTCTTCTGTGGCTCTTAGAATGCTTTTGCTCCCCAAGCTGGTCGTTTAAAACCCTTGCCGTAAAAAAGCAACCTGCCCTGCACCTAAATGAGCTCCATCCATTCCTACATTCTCCAAGTTGCCTGGGCCAGGCCCTGGGAGCTGCTGCCCATGCAGTGACAGGGGGGAACTGCTGAAGGGAAGGAGCTGTGGCTGGGCCAGGCAGCCCTGATTCAGGGTGGCCCAGACTGTGCTGCAAACTCTAATGTTGGAGGGAGAAACAAATGAATAATCAATGGAAAGAGAAAGAGAAGAGGAAAACAAAACAATTATAATGGAAAGGGATCAATGGGAAAGGAAATCCTGCATATTCTGGTTAAAGAAGTACAACACGGGTTGTATTTCTGTGCCTGAGGAGGTGCTGAAAGCATCAGTGTCAATACAGACTTGCACATTGCTTGCTAAGGTGGCCACCTTGGATGGATCCAGAATAAAACCACACTCAAACAACAAGTCCTGGCAGGGACAGCATCACAAGAAAGAGGATTCCTGTGCATTTTGTCACTCAGCGTGTATTGATGGAACAGAGAAAAGGAAAAGAAATGGCTTTATCACTTCAAACCCCAAGGGTGGATTGTGGCAGTGGTGGTTATGTGGGCAGAGCCAGGGCAGCTCCTGGTGCTGCTTCCTTATCCCAGCATATTGCTGCCGTCTCATCCCTATTCCCCTTATCTCCCCAGGGCCAACTCAGTGCTGCTGTAATTCCAGCTCTGCACTCCTCAGAGCTCTCATTGCCACGGAGACCTGATGCAGATCACACTTGCAGGGTCAGCATTAATTACAGCACTGCCAAGCATGGGAGGCAATGTGGAAGGCACCAGCTACTTCAAGAAAGCATGGGAGCTCCATGACCAAACCCCATGTGGACCAAATCTCCCCATCTCAGTCCCAATGGGGATGTTCAGCCACTAGGTAAGGAACGGTCCTGCCAGCAAGGGATGCAGGCACTGGCTCATCACAGGGTGAGCTGCACAGTCATCCCAAAATAAACCCATAGTGATGCATAGATGCTCTGCTTGGTCCACAAACCTTTGGGAGGCTATAAAAGGAGACTATGAGAATAAAACCTTTCTGCAAAGAATCTGAATTCAGGGTTGGAGATCTGTATGGCTCCTGGGAAGCTTTGAAGGATCTGCAGACCCACTATGGATAAAGGATTGGAATAAGAAAGCTCAGAGGTATGTCCACACTGGAGATGGTGTACACTATGTGTTGACACAGAGGGAGGGCAGTGGGGAACAGGAAAGTTAACTCTGCTTTAATTTCACCTAATCTACCCAGACAGCAAGGAAAAGGGCTCCAAATGATAATGGACAGCTAGGGAAAGGGAAACGGGCCAATAAATAGTGTAGAGGCTGGGATAAATCTAATTTTTAAAGTCACATATCTAATCAAAGCATATTACTCCTGCAGCCTGGCTCCAGATAATGTTAACGTGCAGTAAGGAACATTAATTATACCCCATCTAATGATTTTTACATTAAAGATGCCAATTCTGCTGAGAGCTTTGAAGAAGACTGTGTCTTCCCCCTGAGCAGACAAGAGCTGGGCCCTACCTGATGCACAGCTGGATGGATGCAGAGGGCAGCAAGTGGTTTTGGACCACTGCATCCTCCATAGAATGATGGCATGGAGAAAGCTGATTCCTCATGTTACTGCATCTTCTCACCCACCACCCACTCTTATGGGCACCCTGCACCTTCTGAGGCTCCACATCCCCCATGCCTCCTGTTTAGACCTTTAAGCTCAGCCAAGACTCAGCTGTGCAAATCTGACTGCTGCTAATACTAATAAATCCAAAGGCTGGCTTTACATCCAAAGGTTCTGTTGATTTTCAACACCCGTGCAAGCTTCTTATGGCAATTTATAAATCCCAGCTCAAAATCCGCATATCCACATTTCATGAGCACTGCTCTTTGGGTTAACCACAGCAGAAGAAATCACTGAACTCCCCCTTGGAAGAAAAGAAATACTTAAAATGACTTAAAAGAGGTAAAATTGTCCTTTTTTTTCCCCCTCAGTAAAAAGCACATGATGGAATCATCATAAAGCTTTTCAGGTTAATCATCTCATTTGCCTTCCAAAAGAAACCCCCTTGGATTCTACATACCTATTTACATAAGAATCTAAAAAGACCTTTAAATTTATTCCTGAAATAGTTGTATTCAAATAATATTCCCTGCCATGCAAAACCATTTGGGCTTCCTCTGAGGGAACACCAGTAATTAACAACTGGATTCCTGGATGTGATGGAGGTGGATATAATAAAAAGAGGTGGCACAACGTGGTAAGAAGCTTCTGTGCTCCCTGGTTTTGGCTGGAATTGGGAAGGGGCATTAAGGATTGGTTTAATTAGAGCTGGAATGGAAGGAATATTTAGTACAGGCATTGGAGAGCTGCACAGTGGAAAAGAACTTAAAACATTTAACACACTTCAATTACTTTGGGGATGTGAACAAGGCATTGATAACTGTGCTAAAGTAAACCCAAAATGCCCATGGGCATCTGTAATCCCTTCAATCTATTTACTGTGGTCTCTGGTCAGTGTTTAAGTACCTAAAACTTCAAGGTAAATCAAAGGTCATGAAAATGCAGCAACGACAATAAACCAAGGTGAAAAAAACATCCATATCAAAGAGAAAGAGATTGTCAAATGCCTTTTACCACTCACAGAGCCTCATAAGCAGAACAGGAGTATTTACAGCTCATTTTAAACCTCTGGTGAATCATAAGCAAAACTAATAATACCATGACTTCTCCATGGGTATCAACACCTACCCTTAGCCGGGAGCATCCCTCATCTTTATTCATGTCAGCAATCCTGCCGTGATTTGCCACCCAGCTATTCATTTACAAGGCTAAACAAGAGCCCAAGTGCCTGGCTCTGGGTTTCCACATGCCTCAGGCTCAGCCAAAAGCATCTCACAAGGCAACTTCTGTCGCTAGCAGAGCTGGAACAGAAGCAGGGAGTCCTGCCTTCCGGTTCTGTGCCTTAACGCAAGCTCTCCCTTCCAAAACCAGCTCCTGATGGTGTCTCATTCCCTGCAGGTTTGGCCATGCCCAGCCAGGTCCTCTCACCCAAGGCCTTGCTCCGTAGAGGAGCCTGGAGGCTCCTAGAGCACCCATCCAGGGAAATAACATTGCTTATGGGCAACACACAGTCTGGCTCCAAGGCAGGGATTCTCATGGTTTCTAAACCTTTTAATACACCTTTAGTAAAGGCGTCTTTGAGGCAACATTAATACGTCCTGTGCCTTCTCAGTGCACTGAGATAACAGCTGAACAGCTACAACAAGCAGCACTTTGTACAAAGCCATAAAACATGCTAAGGATGATGCTGTAAATGGAGCATCCCCAGAGGACCAAAGCAGTGTCCCACAGGAAACTGCAGACAGCAAAGCTACATTAAACAGTGCTTTGGGAAGTGGGAATTAATCAGGATATAGAGGAGCAGATCTTAGAGATCCCAACCACGTTACAGGGGTGGCACTGCGATGGGAAGGAAAATAAGACCATTTCCTTCGCTCACCAGCGCTCCCGCACCACCAGCAGCACCCGCAAGCACCTAGGACATGCCCTCTTAGCTCCGTTTATGGATGCAGCAAACCTGCTCCCCTTGTTGTGGGCCAAAAACAAGGAGGTGGTCTCCCAGGTATTCATTTTCTGGGGCTTTTCCCAGCCATGGGGCTGGAAGCGGGAACACCATTGGCTCAGCATGGTGCCTGCTTCCCTGCTTTGGCTCCCCTTGCAGCTATTGAAACCCGCCAGCACTTCAACATCCCAGGAGAGCAGAGGGAATGAGATCTCCTTTGCATCAGTTTTGGAGGTGTGGGAAGGTCTTTTTCTGCTTTATGGGCTGATAAGGAGCATTCACAACTCCATCATGCAAACTAAGGAATAAAGAATAGCTGGTTACAGCTTTACTGTGTCAGCACGGTAAAGTGGCACAACCAAGCCACAAAAATATCTTCTCTTCCCCAGCCTTCCTTCTATTTAGGTAGTGCATTTCTCAGTTAGAAAAAAGAACAGGATGTGGCTTCACGTATATTGTCTCCTCCAACATCCACCACCTTGGAAATCAGTTTCCACTCCAACAGCTCCTTCAGCCTTTCCCTTTAGTTCATAACAGCATCAGGGAGCAGAAAGTTCATCATCTGCTCCAAGTGCTCACAGCCCTGACCTGAACACAGGAACCAGAGGAACCTGAACAGAAATGGGTTTTGTATGACATACCTTGTCCCTACTCCAGCAAAGGATGGTGTATCTCCACACTTAGAAGCTTAAGAGCTTTTCTGATTGAAGCCTCACAGAACAAAAGCTGTCTGGGAACGGAGATCAAGATCTGATCATTTACAGAAGGAAAAGGGCTTACACTTAAGGAATAGATTGGGTGTTTTTTACAGGCATTTATTTAACTCAGAATAAAAGCCTTATTATTAATAATCACTGCATACAAAGTTCTAGCTGCAATGTTCCTCTTTGTCCCCATTAACATAAATCACTGCGAAACACTTGTCTGTGTTCTGGCCCTGCACACGCAGCCTCAGAGGAGCCAGATGTCTGGAGGCAAACCCAAAGTATTCATCAAGCCCATGCACCTGCCATATCAGCACTACCCGGCTGAGCTTCGCTCTTAAAACCTTGGTGGGCAGGAATACATTCATGCAGCTGCACTATAACAGGGCATGGGAGAGAACCCCAAAGACCACGGTGCGATTGCGGTGCATTGGGAGGTAAATCAAAGAGTAGGAAATATTGGATGTTTAAGTAATTCTCACAAATATCTGCGCAGGCATTTACTCAGAGCACGTTCATTGATTTTAACGTGAGGGAAAGTTGCTGTCTCATGCAATACCCGGATTATTCAGGTTGGAATCTGAGCACTGCCACTGGTTTCATCCCACAGGGTATTCCCCAAAAGAGCCTCAGCTTCCTCCTTGCCTCTGAGAGATCATTACTAGCGAGTACAGGAGTACAAACCTTCCTCATCTAACCTTAATCTGTATATGAAGAGCAAGTTATTTCAGTTTCTTAAGGGCTTTTCTGCAATGAGAAGAAGGAACTGAAGAAGTCAAGGGCTCTGCTGCACCCTTGGAGAACACAGGAATAAAAAGCCCTCATACTGAGGCATCAAGCTGCTTGGACATACCTGGGTAACTCACTTGACCCGACTTAACTGAGCTCTAAAACTGGGTTAAAAGCAAGATGTCCCTGTAAAACATAATGCTGAATCTCATCTAAACACTCCTTGAGGGAAAGGGATATACAAAAATAGGATCTGGTCTAATTGCAGATCGGAAGATTACCTCCAAATGCACAGGGCTGGGTCCTGCTGCAGACAGGAATAGCAGCCCCATTTCCAAAGGTCTGTCCCAGAAGCAGCAATCCAGCCCGAGGTTTTCCTGCCCATGGAGGACAAGCTCCATCTCTCCGAGCTCCTTTAGCTTCACTTCCCTGACTTTGCATCAGTTCGACAGCACCAAGAATCACAGCACCTCAAAAATGAGCATCCTCACGGCATCATCAGCAAGGAGCTGTCAACACAGGATCAGCAGCCATATGAACCATCTCAGATGTGCAGCAGGCATCTAAATGGCTCAGAATCCTTGTGTCAGCTTCAAAACACTTTCCCTATGCCTCAGTCCATGGTTTATGCTCCTGTAAAGGCAGGACCTCAGAGCTTTGCTCTCAGGCTTCCTCCCGGCCAACAGCAAAGGACAGCAGAGATTCTAGCAAATGTCAGAGGCACACGGATGCCCCAACCACATCTCACTATCCATCCCCAGCTCCATGCCTCGATAATCAGAAGACAAGAATGTGGCTCCTCGGAGCCAGAGGCTAACAGCTAACACACGGAAAAGAAAGCACAGCATTCCCAAAGCATTACTGATTTCATTTGCTCACCAGTTTAATTAACTGAGACCTGGGGAGAAGAAAGAAGTATTTGCAAACTGCCCATAAATTGGTAGTTTCACCATCTGTTTAATTTCACTTCTGTCCCAGCTCGTGATTAGGAAGGAGATCGGAGCCAAGATACAGGAGAGATGGTTCACAGCCTGGTAAATCCAAACGGCTGCACTGTCATGGAAGGGGTGTCCTCCTCGTCAAGGTTGAACCCTGTGATGCCTGAAGGATACCCAAGTTTGGGATGCAGGAAAAACACAGGTCCAACATCAAGAGGAAAAAAAGCCAGTGGTCAGTTTGGGAACTCTGCATCCTTTCCCCACATCAGTAGGGCAGCACACTCCCTCCACAGCAGAATACAGATGCTTTTCACCTCCACGAGGCCATTCCTGCTGGGATGGGACCGGTTGTACTGGGAGCAGCGCCTTGATGTACAGACAAGCAGGCCCAGAGGAGCTGCTCAGGGCAAAGGGATGCAAAACAAACCCAGTTCTGCAGAGAGCTCAGGCTGCAAAAGGCAGTGCTCTTTAGCCCTAAACAACTGCTGAAACAGGCAGTGGTGCTGCAGGGAGGGGAGAGCATCACAACTGCTGCCACTCAAGCTCCGGTTAACTTCCCCACTAATAGAACTATTTGGGCTCCTCCAGGAGCTGCCACTCTGAATTCAAAGTCCTTCTCCACCAATGTCCCCTTTACAGCAGTAGAGTTTCCCTGAGCTGTAGCCACATTTGTCCCAGCCAAACTGCTCCCCAGGAGTGATGGGGACATCCTCCTGCAAGCATCTCATCATAGAATGGTTTGGGTTGAAGGACCTGAAAGCTCATCCAGTTCCAACCCCCTGCCATGGGCTGGGACACCTTCCACTGGAGCAGCTTGCTCCAAGCCCCATCCAACCTGGCCTTGAGCACTGCCAAGGATGGGGCAGCCACAGCTTCTCTGGGCCCCCTGTGCCAGTGCCTCAGCACCCTCACAGGGAAGGATTTTAACCTAATTTGCCGTTTTCACCCAATTTGCCATAGAACTGAGATGCCCCCAGGGATGAGCAGCAAAGAGGAGAGGCACATCCTGGTTTTGCCCCTTGAAGGCTGCTGTGTGAGCTCAATGGGCCAGCATCCAGCAGGGAGAGCCACAAAATCAGCTCCCCCGAGTCCCCCCCACTCAGCAGATGACAGGTTTGTTCCCTCTCCTGTTCTCCCTGTGCCAGTAAACACAACAATAAGTAGCAAGCTGCAGAAGGCAGATGATTGTGTGGTGAAAGGTGCAAAACAGCTAAAAATGATTCAAAGCAGGCAGGAGAGCAGGAAGAGAGGGCTGCGGTTTGTGTTTGCTGAGGAGGAGGAGGAGCTGTTTGCCTGGTGGAAGGCAGCAGAGGCACGGAAGGTTTTCCTGCCCACCCTTCAGCTTCAAGCTCCAGAAGATGGTCAGATCCCTCTTTGCAAAGGTCCCCAGATCCAGTCCTGGTATGGGACCTCACCAGCTCCAGCCCCAGGATGGGATAGGAGCAAGATCGGTGCTGCAAGGGCTGGACCCATGGTCTTTTAAAGCTCCTGACTAACAGGGACACAGGCCATGGGCACACAAAAGATGAAAAGAGATTATCTAGCTGCCATTTCAACACACTGGTAAATCAAAGTCGATGGAAGCCATATGCTCTGCTGGGAAGCATCCATCTCGTTGCCAGGGAAACATCCTTCCCATTTAAAATGGCAGGCAAAAGCTTGCAAAAAACCTGCTTTTAACTCCCTTTTCCCAGGCACAATCCAAGTCCCACAGCAGCTCCCTCAGCATCATGCCACACTGCTACCACTGCTGTCATTGCTTAACTCGGGAGCGTGAGCAGGGGATGGTGCCTCTCCCATGGGGTGACAGCAGCGACCCATGGGGTCCAGAGGGAATTAGACCAGCCTGACAGCAGCAAGACCCTGCTTCCCACTTCCAGCTCCCTCTCAAGCCAGTTTCCATGGTTTATACCATGGGAAAAACAAGAGATCACCTGCATAGCTCACATCAAGCAGCTCTGCTCAGGGATGCTGCAGCTGCATAGTGCAGACAGTGCCTGGGCAGGCACAGATGTGCCCAGCTGTGGGACAAGGCACTTCTATAGCAAGGGAATAACAGCAGGACCATGGTCTGGGTTACTGCGCTTGCAAAGCAGCAGGTACCACCCAACTGCTTACAAACAGGGAGCAAAACTCTGACCTTGGAGATGAGAGGAGCTGCAGGCAGGGCTCCGGGCTCACAGAACTAATGAGCCCATTGCTGAGCTCAGCAGCTGGCCACGGGTCTCCTCCTCTGCATCCGCACCTTCTTGCTGCTCCCTCTAAGCCAAATGTACCATCACTGCCCAACCATGGCCCGTCTGCTTTGAGGGGTCTCTGCCAGCTGATGGAGAAGGGGACATGAGGGGTGGAAAGGGGCACAATCCCTAATCCAGCACTGTGGATGCCACGGCAGTAAGCACCCTCCAGCCTATTAATGCTAATGAAGCTGCACATGATTTTGCTTTAGACAGAAGATAGAGACCAGCAACATAGAAAACTGGGCACCCTCTTGCAAAGATGCCACTGCTCTGTGTTCACTTCCAACCTCAGCCCCTCATGAGGTTTATTCTGCCCCTTTTTTAACTCTTCTCATTTATGCCAAATGCAGCAAGCCAACAAAGCCAATTGTTATAGTAGGAAAAAGGAGTATTTTCTATTCTGATAAGTAGCTGTGCTACTTTGTAATGGACATCAGACACAGTATTTAATAATTCAAAGCATGGGAAGGCCTGACAGGACAAGGATACATGCTGAAGTCACTTCTGTATGGGAAGTGATTACTGCTGAGGGAGATGCCAGGGTTGCAGCAGAGGGAGCAGGGATGCTGGATTACTCCACAGGCATCCTGTGCTACCAGCAGCTCCCAAATGGGAAAATGGAGATAATAATGCAGGGGCACAGCTGATGCTAAACCCACACACAGCTCAAGACATGCCCATGGCCCTCAGCCACCATAAATCCTTCTAGAGTAGAATGAATCCTAGCACAAACACCGCAAAGCACGCCATGGACCAGAGCCAACAGCAGCATCCTATAGGACAGCACCAAGCCACGTAGGAGCAAAGTACTCCAGCACTCAACACCAGGACATGCCCAACACCACAACCAACACATTAATCCTCCCCTAGAGGCCATCTCAAGGCAGTTGCAACGCTCCTAACCCCCTTTCCTGGCTGTTAACTTGATTCCTAACCCAGGCGGCAGCAGCCGGTGCGGTGTGGAGCAGCCGCCGCAGCACGAATTCTCCATCAGGGCATCCTGCTCCTGCCAGCACTGGGAAGGAGTCACCTTCACTTGGTGGCACCGTAGCAAGATCTCCCTGGCGACTCATCCGCCAGCTCCGAGATGCGCTCGGTCTGTCTGGGAATTATGTCACCACGCACTGTGAATATCAAATGGTCCTTTTATGATGCTCTCCTTCCTCCCTCCCTCTTGGCTCTGAGACTCGTGAGTGGTCCACGCTGTGCGTGGAGGACACTGGCAGTGATAAAAAGCAATGAATAGGTAATAGCCAGGTAGTATTTTGAGTTACAGCATCATCAGCCTGCTGCTGAACCAAAAGCAGCTCCATCTTGGTTGTGTAACCCAGCCTCGCAGGACATTCCCAGTAATTATGGGACCTTTCCCTGCAGTCTCATGGGACCAATACACTGCATTCAAGAAAGGATGCTCAGAGCCTGGCTTCCTCTCTTTAGCACATTTTTGCAGTCTTCCCTAGAAACAGCAAAGAGCAAGAGGAAGCAGGAGGGAGAGGAGAAAAGAGGTTTAATTAATCTTCATTTAATTTCTGCTGCTCTGCTAGCAAAGCTAAAATAAGCAAAGCAGCCCATCAGGTCTGTGCTACCTCCCTGGGCTGCTCTACCAGCCTGTTTCACATGGATGCTCATCCCACTGGCCCTCTGCAGCTGGCAGGGAATGCCACTGCAGGGTCAGGCTTGGCTCCAATCACTGTTCCTGACTTGCATGTGAGGATGTGGCTGCAGGGTAGATGGGCCTCCCCGGCCACAGATGGGGGCTGGTAAGCCATTAGCATAATGAATTTCTCTGGGGTTTTTAATAGCCATCTGCTCGCATGTGGAGAAGGGCCAAGAGAACAAGGTTAGCTAGGACTGGGACTTATCCTGGAGGTTCAGCCCCTTTCTCTGCAGGGAGCTGAGGCTTGGGCTCTGTGCCACACAAGCAACTATGGCAGGCTTATGGAGTTCGATGGAGGTACTCCTCACGTGCCCAAGTTATTACATATGAATGGGTCAACCTCAGGCAATGTGCCTTGTCCTACTAGCAGGTCTCCCAGATTTGTCTATTGCAAAGCACAGGGTAGAGACCCCACATTAGGAAACATCTCCCTTACTTTACCACAGAGAAACCCAGCCTGGTTTGGGCTGAAGGGACGTTAAAGCTCCTCCAGTTCCAACCCCTGCCATGGGCAGGGACACCTTTCACTACACCAGGTTGCCCTGAGCCCCTTCCAACCCGGCTTTGAAGACTGCCAGGGATGAGGCAGCCACAGCTTCTTTTTTCCCCCATCTCCCAGTAGAAACAGTAGGACAGACACATCCTTAGAGTCCCATTCGCTTGTCTTATTCAGGCACTTCTATCACCTTTCCCTATATTCATCATCAAATCATTCCCCCCATACCAAGTCAGGTTAATCCATCACCAACTTTAACTCAAGTCTCAGGCCTGCATGGCGTCATTTACTCCAGGCTTAGGTGGGAGATCCAACGATCCACAGACTGATCCTCAGCAGCTCACTCTGTGCCATTTAACATGACTCAAGATGCTCCCACCACCCACAAACAAGCATCCAGGGGAGTGCAGGCTCAAGGCTTACAGGGGCAACACAGAAAAAGTTCCAAATCCTATCTGATTTCTATTGCAAGGAAGAAAAACAGCAGCAGCCACAAAAGGCCAATGCAGAATTCTTCTTACCCCTCATTAGCTGGAATGACAAAGAGAGAAGCTGCTAATTAAGAATAGCATTAAAAACATCAGATGATAAAGAGGAAAACATAGAAAAGCAGAAAGATGGAATGCAAAATTCCATGACTCATGTCATGCCTGACAAATGACAAAGAGCTCCGGAATCCCTCCTTTCTCCAGGTCTTTTTCCTTCCTTATAGGAATAGCCACAACTAAGAAAAAGACAACCACAGTGATGTGCATCCAGGAGCCACAAGGACGGAACCACGAGGTCATGCTAACAAAGTTTCTTTAGTGCTGATACGGATTAAATGCATCGGTCCCTCAGGCTATGGAGACAGAGCCTTCATGAAGTGCCAGCAATTTAGTTCAAGACATAATGACATGAGGACTTGTCCCTCTGGCTCAGGGTGATGCTTAATTGGGTGTGAAGTCAGCTTTTGGATCAACATTGCCATTACCATGCTGGCTTCTCTGCAGTTCCCCCGAAAGCTGTTATGCGAGGGGCTCTCCTTGTGCCCCCAAAATCCCATGCAGCGAGGCAGCCTCCTGCAAGGCCACCAAGCAAGAATGGGGCAGCTCTCAATAGGGCTCTCCCAGGAGAAACAACACTGAAATTACTCCAAAGCTGACACCTCGTGCACTGGCAGTGTCCCTGAGGAGTCTGTCTCATTTGGCCATGGCACCTGCAGACACTATCTGATACCTACAGACAATTACAGCCACTCAGAACTATCTCATCTCTCCTAAAGAAGAAACATCTCACTGATCAAACACCGAACAGCATCAAGAAACCAACTTCAGGGGAGAAAAGGAGGTACAAATCATGCTTTCCCCTTAGTCATGAGCCTCTATAGTGCAAGAACTGCTCCTGGATGTGAGCACGCAGTACACTGCATCCCTACGAGCTGTTATAGCAGCAGTACAACCCCAAGATGGACATATACCCCATGCAAGCTCCTACCCATGCTCCAAACAGCCACGGTCCTTCAGTCAGAGATGGGATCAGCAGCAGAGATCTTCCAAACGATGGAACCAGTCTGAAGGTTGGGTTTGCTGCTTATTCAAGCCTGGAGCCTTTATATAGAGTCAGGGCAGGATCCAAAAGCGGAAGAGACACCCACTCCCAGGGAGTGTAACACACACACACACTGAAATAAATAGCTCCCTGCCTCAGGAGATGAGTCAGGAATTTCACTAGTCCTTAAAGCACGAATCACTGCTAATAAAGCCCAGGAAACTTGGAGGACAGCCCAAGGAGAGGTTAACTGGACAAGACATGGCATTCCCAGCCTTGCCAGGCACAGAGGAAGGATGCACAACCACAGAGTTAAACCAGTGTCCAACACTGAAGCAATGGCTACACCAGCCTAAGCCCTTGGTGCAGTCTACCTGCTTCAAGAGCAATGAGTAGTCCTGGTTACTGAGGAGAGGTTTTGGTCTTCACTGCTCCTTCTGGAAGCACTCAGGTTTAACCACCATATGGCTTGAAGCAGCAGGAGGTAACACAGCCTTCGCTTCCTGTTTGTCCAGCTATGATATTCAGGTATTTAACTCCTTTGCTCTCCTCTTGGGTGAAAGGTGAAGAACTGACTATGTTCTTCAGATCAGGTACAAAAACCCAAGTAAGCATAAACTCAGTGGCCACTTTGAGACCGACTTGCAGACTCCCAGTGCTGTCATCTCACTGCCACGTATAACACTCACACAAGCAAGCTGCTAAGACCAATTCACAGCCCTCTACGTGCTGTGTTTGTAATGAACAGCAAGCTCCCAACAAACTGACCCAATATGGATGATCCACAACCCAGGGAAGATGTACCTTCATCCTGCCAGCCCAATATTCCCTCTGCTGAAGTCCCCATACTCAGATAGTCTGGGCCCATGTCTCTGACAGGCTGCAAATCCAAGGAGTACAAAAAGAAACCAACCCACCAATTCAAAGGCAAAGAGAAAGCCGGGAGAATACTGTTATAAAGAAAAAAGGAGCAAAGATAACATTTACCAGCAGTTCCCTGACAACTGCACTATGCCTTTCATCCATCTCCTCTGTTCAATACAGTCTTGCGGCAGGACTGGCTCTTTCCGGCTTGACGTACAGAACAAGCTTGTAGACTTCTACTTCCATTAGGGTGCTTGCACACTGCTGTAATATTAACAGAGAATTGCTTTCCCTTTGGTATTCATTTCAACTGTTACTTGACTGAGGTTTTCCCTGCTTCGCTTGTACCCCACATTAGATTTTCCCCACTGCATCAAACTGAAGTCACACCAAACACGCACAGCAGGTACCCTGTGTGCATGGTATGGCATTCACACAAGAGATAGAGGAGTACATGAATCACATCTTTGAGCCAGGATTCCTGCTGGGGTTTTCGTTCCAGGCATCATAACTTCATAGAGGATGACAATACACGTGTGGAAGCAGCAGCAAGATTGCCTGCCCAGCTGCGCACAGATGTATTTTGCTTTGACACTGTCACCTCCTCCGGCTGGCAGAGCTCTAAACCAGAACACAAAACTTCCAAACACATCGGGGCTTGTTTACAGATGAGGAATCAGTGAATCCCCATGAAAAACCCTTTTAAAGACAAAATCTCTGCCTCTTTCAATCGCATCCTGAAGAGACCACGTGCCAACCACAATGGGCTGCCAGGATGCTCACATGGAGAGCAGCCACCTCCTAACCCAAGCAGAGGCAATCATTCCCTTTGACCTTGCCTGTCCTCTTGTTTCTTTGCTCAGTTCCACCCTCCCAGGGGAGCCATTACAAAAAGGAGGAACTCTGAATGAAGATTGACCACAGGAACTCCCCTCTGAGAGCCTAAACACCACTGTTGCTGCTTAGGAGCTATAATCAGTATTAATGAGGCTTGATTACCTTCTGATTTCCCCTGGGTCTTGGGCTGCAGGGCTGCAAGAGTTGATTAGGGTATGCTGTAAAGGTTTCTCAAAACTGTTCCTCAGACATGGCTGAGTAAACGTGGATCTCGGATCCTGGTCATCCCATTCCAGTGTGGATCAGCCCCATCTATCCTGACCTGGCAGTGTCATTCTAGCTCGGAACATCCCAGCTCCTACAGGCCATGGCAGGAGATGCCTCAACTCGCTACAGTTTTCAGTTAGAAACTGTGCCAGGCTCTGATTTTCTGTTGTCTGGATTCATCCCACCCAGCTTTAACCCAGGGGAACTTGGACTCCCTTGGTCATCAACAGAAATAGGCACCTGCAGAAGGCAGACCTGCACTGAAGCTCCTACAGGACTTGTGTGAGGAAGCCAGCAGGTATCTGAGCATCACCACATTCAAGCTGAAATCAACATCTGGACATTACATGTCCCAGAACAAACCAAGTGACTGCTCAGTCACAGGACTCACAGAGCTGATGCTGATGCTGCACTCAGCAGCCCCAGTGACTACTGGGTTGAAGGTACCACTCTCCATCTTTCCCAGCTCTCCACAGGAGTTACACAGCAGAAAAAGGGTCCAGAACTTCTCCCCACCACCTCCATCTACAGAAGAATCCGTCCCTCAGGAACTAAGAAACCAGCCAAGCATTTGGGTTACCTTAAAAGGGATTATGCAGGGCTAAGTGGTTGCTGCTTAAATCCCAGAAGCCAATACCAAACTTAAGGGGCTTTTTATCCTGGGAAGCCCCACTGATGCCCAACCAACAGGCAAACCCTGTGCCCTGCACACCCTGTCCCACCAGATAAATCACAGTGTGTCATCCTGCTAATGCCCCTTCCCTCTGCTGCAATGAAAAAACAACGTCAAGAAATCTGTTCTTTTGCTTAAGAAGATGCGATGCTCCCTTTAGTATAGGGTGCGAGGGCTTGTTTTTTGGGGTTATTCCCTCTTATAATAAACAGAGCCATCGCAAGACTCATCTGGTCGAGGTGTGTTGCAGCACAAAAAGGAGGTCAACTTGTTTTTCACAGCCTTAATGTCAGCATGGGGTGAATGTGGCGACTGGAACGTGATACATGAAAGCGACTGAAATGAGGTTGCTCCCACCAAGCTCTGACTAAGCAGCTGCAGAGGAGCTCGTGAGGCATCCCACTGTGAAGGTGTCCCTGGTCTCCAGGGCAGGCCCAGCCACCAGGTTAAAGTCTAGCATGGGATACCTGTATCAGCCCTTTCATCTTATACACTCAACCAGGAGGTCCCTACATGTCATTGCTGCATGAACTGAGTTGGGTGGCATCACTCCTGCCAGCAGCACCCCTGTCTGTGGGCAAGGGCTTGCCATGAATCACCACCCCTCAGTGCTTAGGGATGGATAAATGACATTGACAAAGTAAATTTACCCCTAATGAGCAAATGCCATAAACCAAGTATAGAAATACAAGTGGAAAACGAAACAAAACCACAAGAACTGCCTAAAAACCCAAGCGAAGCAGAGAAAAAGGCTGGAGGTTCCCAGAGTTGCCTAATCTGATGCAAAAGATTAACCAGGAATGGATCTACAGGAGATGACCATGTTTTTAATCAGTACCTGACAAATGGAAGGATTCACTAGGGAGGCATTGAGAAACCCTGGACCTTCAGAGGTGCAATTGCATCAACTCTCCATCCTCCTGCTGCCATGGCCACGCCAGGATGCAGGCAGTGTAGAAAGGAGATGTCCTGGAGAGAGAGGTGGCTTTTGGCTGGGTTAAAAGGTAGGAACAAATGGGATGGGGATGGCACAAGGAGAAATTTAATAGAATTAGGCACGGAGGAAATGTTCTTCCTTATTATAATTAAATTCCGTGCACTTGTTTAATTAACTGGATGTACGGTGCACCGAATGCAGATAAAAAATGCACCCAAACTATTTTTAACGCAGTTAAAAAGACGCATTAGGGTTGTAAATTCCAAGCAGGGAATGCAGGAATTGTGCTGCTCCATCGCTCACAGCTTTGAAAGTGCCTCCATGCAGGCTGTTTTCTTGCTACTGCCCCAAATCCATCACCCCAGCTTCAGCTCAGGGACCAAACCTGAGCAGCTCACCCAGGGGATAAGCAAATGCATCTCAAGATGCATTGGGCTATGGGGGTGCCCAGTGCAAGTATCTTGGGCTGGCACTGAACACAGTGTGCCATCTTAATCTCCAGAAGGAAGGTGGTAGTAGGGACAAAAATCACTTTCCAGTATCACAGCACTTCAAATTCAGCACCACCGAGCACAGGATGGGTTACAATAACCAAGGTAAAAGGACTAGAAAGAAAAGAGATAGCGTAAATGATGGTAAGAAATCAAACTGAAGCATTTCGGAAGCAAAAGGCCGCCCTGTGCAGAGAACTCCCTCAAGATCCAAGTGCTGGTCTGTTATTTAGGCAGGGCTCAACTTTTCAAGTTTCAGCTCAACCTTGAGCAGAATGAGGCCACGTGCTGCATTGCTCAGCCTCCGTCAAACTAAAGGTAGAAAAACAGAGAAGAAAGGTGCAGAGAGACATAGTGGGCAAGGATGAGAGATAGGGAAGGCTCAGAGCTCTGGAAGCCAGACTCAAACATGGGACCCACCAGGCTCAGCTGCCTGTACAAAACACATATATTACATATGATGTGCATACACACAGAGCTCCCATGAGCAGGTCACCCAGTTGTGTCAGTGTAGGAAGAGCTATTCAGTCTGAGCATGAATCACAACACAGAGGTAGAAAACACTGCTGCTCACGGAGCTTTCACAGCGGCAGCATCTGAGATGAGACCATGGCAATGAATGTGGAGGGGTGAGAGTTGCTCTGAATTTCCCAGGTTTATGCATGAAATGGTGCAAAGGGGAACGAATGACAACAGGAAGAGGTGGGGATCGAAATCAGATGGATTGAATCTAGGATGCAGCACTGGAAACCAATGCAACTTGCACAAACATCGAGGCAGTGCATCAATCACCCAGTGCAGAACTAGCCTGGAGATGAGCCTCTGCAGGCAGGCACTTGTCAGAGGTACCTATGCAGAGGCATCTCTCATTTATTATCCCATCTCCATGCTGGAAGCACCTCCATGGTTTGTGTCTTGGAATTCAGGTGCAGAAAGGCTGCTTGAGCAGCACAGCAGCTCCGCACATAGAAATGCGGCTTATGAGCATGTCTATGAGATGAAACCCAACCTTGCAGGCTCACAGAATCATTCACACTGGAAATAGGTCTTAAATCTTCATGGAAGGAAGTCCCTGTGAATAAAAGGAGCAGAGAAAGAGAGGTGCTGGTAGATGGGGTCAGGTTGGGGGGCTGAAACAGCCGCAGGACATGGCTCCCTCATCCATGGTCTTCCTCAGGACTTACACTCCTGCAGTATGAAGGCTAAAGTTGCTTTTCTGCTCAAGGCTTTGGCACAAAATGGGGTTTGGGGTTGGAGAAGCAGGAGCCCAGCAGCACAGATAGGACGGTGCCTAAGCCATTGGGACATCAGCTCCAGCTCTGCCATATAAACTTTATGAGCTTAAGCCAGTATCTTCATCCGCATCTTTGAATGAGCGGCCACTAAGCTTTTCATGTGTCCCATCTGTTTGGATTACAAACTTCTGGTTCCCTCCCTGCCCCATTAAGGCACACACAGATCTGGAAGCGCCGTGCCAGGTTCACCCAGGCACAGGGCAGTAACTGGTCCATGAGCTTACCCGCTGTCTCTCTATGATGTTTACTACATCCTTCAGTTCTTTAAATAACGTATTAGCAAACCACCAAGGCTAAACCTATGATACGTATAGTTCAGAAGACTGGCGCATCCCCAACAAGGTGATCTAATGGTCTTCAGAGTAGCTGAAGCAGCCAAAGATGCCTCTATAGCTCTCATAGTCAGAGCTACCCCTGCTACTTGCCCTTCAGCCCATTCCATCACCGTCATTGCCACCCCAGGGTCCCAGGGCTGGGGTCATATCTGTACTTAACAGCATACATTGCACACAAGGTCTCCATCCTCATGCACACAGAAGAAAGCCCTCAGCTCATGGTGTGAGCACTCGGACCCTCCACATGAGTCTGGAGGATTTTGTGACACAAGCAACCTTCGAGCGCTGGACTTCACACTCCTCTGCAACTGAGCTCCATAGATGCTCCCTTCTACTCTCTCCTATATCCTTGCATTATACATACTTACAGCAGCCTTCAGTACCTAAAAGGGGCTGAGAAGGAACTGGGGGGGGTGGTGGGGGTGGTTCAGCCTGTAGGGACAGAACAAGGAGGATGGATTTAACCTGCCAGAGGGGAGACTGAGATGAGCTCTTAGGCACAAGTTCTTCCCTGTGAGGGTGCTGAGCACTGGCACAGGGTGCCCAGAGAAGCTGTGGCTGCCCCATCCCTGCAGTGCTCAAGGCCACGTTGGACACAGAGGCTTGGAGCAAGCTGCTCCAGTGGAAGGTGTCCCTGTCTGTGGCAGGGATTGGAGCTGGAGGAACTTTAAGGTCCCTTCCATCCCAACTAATTCCATGACTCTACGATGACACAAAGGACCCCGACTCGCTCCAGTGTACAGCAAATCCCTCCTTTCCACCCAGCCAGCATTCCACATCTCCAACTAGACTGTCCAATACCTCCCTGGAAGACCTCAATGTATAAAATGGCTGAGGAGCAGAAAGCACATCCCAGCACCTTATCTGAGGACAGCAGAACAGCGAAACGATGAGGGGAGGAAAAACCCACAAAAGGCCCCAAAAATCCTCTTGCTGGGGCTGACAGAGGCCTTAGCCATGGTGAAAAGCACACAAACAAAACAAACCCATCAGCACCAAAGGAAGGAGCACCCCAGCCTGAGCCCAGCCCTGCAGAGGAGCCTGGTGGGACTGTGGAAAGTCCCAGAGGGAAGGGAGTTGCAGTAACACAGCAATTTATCCTGACCCTCCCTTTGCAATCCTCCGAACAACGGGAAGTCATCTGCTCTCCCTCTGCAGCAATGCCTTCAGAGATGAGCATCCCTCTGCCAAACGGCGGGCGAGATGTGGCCATTTCTGCCTTTAAAACCCGGGGGGGTGGAAGGGATATGTGCACCCCAGGATGCTCCTTTGTTTACCGCTCCATCGCTGTGCGGCCAGGAAGCCCCAGACGCTCATTAGCATTTCTTTCTAGACACATCTCCAATTCAGCCGCTTCCCACCGGGGGGATATACGGAATATCTCCAGACCCCGATGCAGACCCACAGCACCGGCCCCACCGCCAGCCCTACAGCAGCCACAACGGGGCTGGATGGGGGGAGAAAGGGGAGAAGGAACGATGGAAGAAAGGGGGGAAGGGAAGGAGAGACAGTGCCTGAGCAGAGCTTTTTGTTCCTCTGCTCACAGCATTGCTATGGTGATTTCAAGCGAGACGGAGGAACAGTCTCTACCCATCGCTCCCGCTGCACCGACCGCATGAGCAGCCCCTTCCCCCGCAAGCAGGAGCAGGCATGGAGGGGGGGGGGAGGGTTGGGGGGCAGGGGACCGGTGCATTGCATCCCTCCGGAAGATCCACCTCCCTTATCCCCCCGGTTTGCCTTCACACCCGGTGCATCCCTGGCACCGACCGGACCTGGGCCAGGATGCAGCGGATGGGCTGCTCCCGGGGCGGGGGGGCGGTCAGCATTCCCATGAAGCCCCAGCACCCCCTCCCTGCACCCGCAGCATCTCTCCTGTTTAGAATTCCTTTGGGAAAGGGAAGGCACATGCGAATCGCACCGGGGGTCCCCCTCCCAGCCCGCTTTAACCCCCCCACCCTTTTACTCACACGTATGCGTGGTAAATGAAAGCCCAGCCCCGCGGTCTCTCCAGCACATTGTAGAGGAAATTCTGCAGCTTGCGGTAAAAAGCATTCCTTTTCGGGGGCTTCCCGCTGCCCGACACCCCGGAGCGGGGCTTGCTGAGGATGCTGCCCCGCTTGCTGCTCTCGGAGCCGGCGATGAGCAGCGCTCCGTCCCGGCTGGAGTCCGGAGCTCCCGGGTCCAGCCCCACGAAGCCCACCTTGAGCTTCTTCTCAGCTGCGGGCCCCGGGTAAACGCCTCCGTTGCGGGATTTCTGCACCATGGTGGCGGTGGGGGGGCGGGGGGGGGGGTTCCGCCCGCGCTCCCCGCCGCTG